>CM060950.1:3763462-3988462 GCA_030765055.1 Mantis religiosa | reverse complement strand
ATGTAAAATATTGCTTTTTATTACTATATCTGTGGAAAGCAAAGTATTAGTTTAACTTTCTTGCATACGACAAATTAATGTTAAGTTGGAATTAGAATTTACGGTTTAAGAGAAACAATATGAACATCATTCAGTATTAATGAATATATTCTAAATGTGCAACACATTACGATGAGCAAGCGGAACCTCTTACTTCTAGATAAATGTACTTAGTTCTGATTATTTTCTTTCTCCCCCTTACTTTGTAAGTTAAAAAACAGTGCGTTTCAAGTTTTCAGAAGAAAAGCTATATATGCTCCTAGTTCCAATATTTGGAGCAGTAAACGGATTGAATCACTTCGTAATAACAAAATATGTGCGTTTTCTATGTTTGGTGAGACAATTTGACTTAAAGTAAATCTACTCTGCTAAGTTTGACAAAATAGCCGGTAATCAATGCACATTCATCCATTGTCAAAATAGCACTTTGGTTGTCTCATTTAGAAATATGAATGTGTGTGGTGTGTGTGTGTGAGAGAGAGAGAGAGAGAGAGAGAGAGAGAGAGAGAGAGAGATCCAATGCCTAAAATCCAAAATGGTTCCAGAAATTCAATTACAAATTTATACGATATGCTGTTAGGCAACATGTTCGAAAGGTAAAATGTTGCAACATGACAGTTGCAGCAACGGACGTGGCATAAATGAAAGCATAACAAATTTTGTTTTCTTCTCTCATTTATCAATAAACAAATCCTGTTTACAAATACTGCCTGTTACTTTCAAATGGCTTTCTCTTCCATAGTCCCTTTATTTTCTATAGCCTCTGCAAACATATGTGCTTAAAAAACATACTTTCTCTCAACTTCATGTTAATCGAAATAAGACCTACATAAATATTTTATTACACTACTTATGTACACACAAAAGGGATGAAATGAAACCGAAGCGATATTCAAATGTTTAAAAAGAGAGACAAGACTTGAGATATCATATTTCTTTCATGATATTGGAAAAACAGCTAAGTGTTGCCTACTTAAAAGCGAAAAATCAGGCCATTAACAAAGGACTTCCTGCAGCTTTTGCTATCATTACAGGATTTATTTTGTGATATCCTTTATTTACAGAATCTGCTTAAGGTGAGAAGGTACTCCACTTGGGGTTAAAATTCACTTTTTTATTTTTTATATTTTATTACAATGTTATTTCTGAAAATTAAAAATATGTAGTTCAAAAGTTTATTGGAGCAATATTTTATACCTAACTTTCATATTAGTGGGTGTTAAGTTTTGCCACGCCCCTTTTCGCAAGCTTTCAGAAAGTCGATCATAACTTCTGTAATACTGAGTAGATATTCCTGAACTAAGCGTTGTTTTGTAAAGGATCTTTCAAGCTTTCTGCTGGTACCACTGTAACTCCAATGATGCCAGCTTTTCCTTTGTCCTTGGCTGTGTATGTGAACAGTTATTTGTTCTGAATTATATTTTGTATTAGTTATTGGTGCACATTTGATATGGGTAGGCCAAATACATTTTGAAAGAAAAGTCTACGGGCAATGGTTTTACTACAAACAGAACAGTAAATCAAAGTATAAACTTGGAAGAAGCGTAGAGACAGTGAAGCACAAATTAGTACAAAAGTGAATCGAGAAGATATTGACACATTGCTTCACTCACACTGTTTATTCACAGGACATGTTTCAAGAGCTCTTGCTCCTATCATCAGCTGATACTCGACTAGTGCAGGTTGTAGTGGTTTCTTTTTTAACTACCAAAGAAAAACCAGGAATCTATGAGATCAAATGTGAAACTTGCCCTAAAATTTATATAGGAAAAACAAAAAGAAATATTAACATCAGAACCAAAGAACACCTAAGAAACCTTAAAAATGGTGAAACAGAAAAATCAGCAGTGGCTTCTCATTTTTTGAATACTAGACATGACATCAACTTGGAATCATCTCTAATAAAATATGTTAATCACCCCATAGACCTTTCCGTATGGGAAAAAATCTTCATCAACAAAAATCGTCATAGAGTCATGAATTTTGAAACTCCACCACCGGACATCTTTGACAAGTACATCACGCCATCTATTGACAAAACGGAGAAAGAGGAAACCACTACAACCTGCACTAGTCGAGTATCAGCTGATGATAGGAGCAAGAGCTCTTGAAACGTGTCCTGTGAATAAACAGTTTGATTGAAGCAATGTGTCAATATCTTTTCGATTCACTTTTGTACTAGAACAGTAAATCTCTAAAATATAAATAGAATAGACAATGAAACCACATGTAATATTGCGGTTAGTATGCCCACATCACACAATATATGTGCTAATCCTGATAGTAGTCATATACAGAAATTGATGACCTGCGAGTCCTGAAAGCAGATAAAATGGCTGAAGAACTCGTCAAGAAGGCAAGACAAATGAAGAGGAACTTGAAAAGCACAAGTGAGAATACAGAGGGTCAAGACTATGCAGCAGGAATGTTCTGACTCGTGTGAGAAGTCAGTAATCAATATATCAACTTTAAAGCTGTTGGTCTCAGTTTGACATTTTTTCAGGTTCCGGTACACTTTTTTAAAAAACTATTAAACCTATACATATGAATGTTTTCTGTGTATTAAGAAGACTCATAAAAATAATAAGAAGTGAATTTTTCTGTGATTCGTAACACTTGCTTAAGAAATAAAATTATCTGACATTTCAGTGCTTTCTTTTACAAAAACTACAAAATTATACCAAATTATTAGTACATAGTTTTCAAATAATAACAGGTTTTACTAAAGATAAAGGTTTCAAGAACATGCCTGAAAGTTTCTATGTATATATGAATAATAATTTCTTGATAATGTGCACCCAAAAATCATGCAAATAGCATTGTGGAGATAGGCAGTAAATAGGCCTTAAATCCAAATTGAATAAAATGTCGGTAGGAGTTAATTTAACTTTCGTCCCTCAACACTTCACCTGCGACGATATGTGTTTCACAAATAGCTGATGGTATAAAAGGTAAATTGTAATAAAGCGATCAAAACAGCCCTTCAATATTTGTGGCAATATGAATTTCCCTACCTCAAAAAACTTCCAAATCTCTTTCTAATTAAGAGAATTTCACAGATTATTCCCAGTTAATTTATGATGCACCTACAGTAGTAGATAACTGGGGCTTGAAAAACACTTGCGTTAGCTGTTTTAGAAGCCCCATGTTTGAAAATCGACGCGAAATCCGCCTGTCCAAATATCGAAGAGGTTGGGTGTTGGTTGTGTTAGAATCCCCATCTTAAAATATCGAAGGGTTGGTTGTGTAGTAAGACGTGTGTCACGTGTTCATGTAATCCGAGCCATGAAAGTCGAGTAGAAATCTGTGTTTAAAAAAAATATTGATGTGCTGGTGTTGGTTGAATTGCATGCGCGTTCGTGTGCCCCTCCACGAGCTTGACGACGACGCATCTCTCCCAACCCTGCAACGGCAATCGTGTCATTTTGTTGTGTGTATGTGAAATGTAATTAACTGATGAATGTAATTACTGAAGAAGAAAAAAAATGTGAATGGATTTCCGTATTCTCTCTCTCTCTCTCTCTCTCTCTCTCTCTCTCTCTCTCTCTCTCTCTCTCTCTCTCTCTCTCTCTCTCTCTCTCTCTCTCTCTCTCTCTCTCTCTCTCTCTCACACACACACACACACACACACACCGCTCCGTCCCCCCCGGCACTCTTGCAATGGGGTGATGCATGTTATTTATATGTGAGTGCTGTAAGACCGAATTGTCAATCGCCTTCACCTTTGTCGACATTTCCAAAAAGGAACGCGTCGAGTGAGGATCACACGTGGGCGCATCGAATGAAAAAAATGTATTTATTCACGTAACTAACTATACATTATTATTAATTAATTAATTTGTTTATTTAAGTATTTATTGAGTTATCCATTACAGTATTCATTTATTGGGACTCCTGAGGAATCTGACACTCTATGTGTGCTAAAAACCGATCCTTTCCCTCTGTTCAAAATATAAATGCATATGCAGTGAAATGTTAAGAAAGGCAAGTAAAGATTTAGCGAGAATGAATGTTTATTGCTACAGCTGTAGCCACCCCAACGGAAGAGCGAATCCGTATAACTTACTTGGGGTGAAATATTACGCACACACCTGCGCTAGGAATCAATTAACGCAGCTGGATTCTAAAAATTCACTCGAGCGTAAAGGAGACAAGTCAACGAGATATCTATGCAAACGAAATAAATAATGTAATAAGAATAATTGTAATGATATAAATCAGCTGAGTAGAAAGATGCCAAAACGTTGAAAAGCTATGCAAAGTCAGCTATAACAATGCCAGTGCTTCTTAAAACATCTGTACATCAATTAGGCGAATAACTACGAGAAAAAAGTTTCTAAATAAATCTAATAAAATACAGTGATCCCTCGAGGCGTTAGACTTAACGAATTGAATTTAAAAAAAGGATTCTAAAATATGATTCGCAAAAATAAAACATTAAAACCAATTTTACTTAGAGATAATGACAGTAGTCCGCTAGGCTTAACGCGTCGAATATAGCATATATAAGTAACTAAGAATGCAAATACGAATTGGACAGTATCAAACTTTTAATAATACATCAAATGTTGTAAGACTATGCTTTCTCTGTCCCATCGTCGACGTTTTCAAAAGGCAGCGCAGGTAGGAACGTCGAACTGAAAACATGTATTTATTTAGCTACCTATTTATTATTTATCTGTTAATGTATTCAGTTATTGGGAACCCGATGAATCATACTCCATGGAAATGTGTGGTAAAACCGAGCCATTCCCTCTGTTAAAAATAATGCGTATGCAGTGAAATGTTAGGAAAGGTAAGTACAGATTTATTGAGAATTAATGTTGTTCGCTGCAGCTAAAACCACCCCAACGGAAGAGAGAATCCATATAACTTACTTGGGGTGAAAAAATTACGTACACGTGCGGGTAGGAATCAATTAACGCAGCTGGGTTCTAAAAATTCACTCGAGCGTAAAGGAGACAAGTAAACGAGATATCTATGCAAACGTAATAAATAATGTATTAAGGATATTTGTAATTATATAAATCAGCTGAGTAGAAAACATGCCAAAACGTTGAAAAGCTATGCAAAGTCAGCTATAATAATGTCAGTGCCTCTTAAAACGTCTTTACATCAATTTGGTGAATAACGACGAGAGACACGCTTCAGAATAAATCTGATACGAGAGACTAATCCGTTCGAGGCGTTAGGCTTACCGAATTGAAGCAAAATATCACTGGAAGGAATGAAAACATAAATTATCTAACGGTCACACTCAAACGGTCGTTCGGAATAATACAGTTGCATTAAGTAGCAATACAAACTCGAAATACAGCTTGCAATAATTAAAATGCAATAAAAGGTTATACTCATATTATAGATGGCATTATGATATTATTAGTTTGCTGCAATACAAATTTGAAATATTGTTCAATGAGGTAATTACCATGAATGCACTAAGGTGAACAGTGGGTGTGACATATTCCACTTCATCCAAGCTAGCCAATCAGGGTGCAGGTAGCAATATCGTAATAAAGGGTATAAACGACCAATCGCCACACGGCTGCGTGCGCAACGTAAGGGGGGTGGAAACTTTCTAAAGAGTATATATATACTTACAGTTAATAGCTGTAGATCTTTTATTATTTAATTTTTAGTTAGTAGATACATAAGATGACAGGTTAAAACTCTACTCTAAGTTTAATAGTTTATAGCGAAAGAAGCAGAAGCATAAACTTAAGGACGTGTGCAAAACAGGTTACAGCCAGAATGGAAATTTTGGGAGGGGGTGCTGAGGTAACAAAACAGTGAACCGAGCGAATAAAACAGCACATCAGCAACTGAAACGTAGCAGACAGCATCAACATGAATGAAGGTAAGCATTATGCATATGTATATGTACAGTAATTTCCACGTAATGAATCGAAGCGTTGAATAATATGCGTGATTTTATAATTCCAGAATCGATTCTTCACGATTTAAATCAGCTTGCGGAAGGAGGTTCCTATCTCCCGACGAAGAAGTTACGAGAGATTCCCCGACACGTGCCACAAGCCATGCACGATGTCAAAATCGTGAAGACGAGATACGGTGATAGAGTCGTACTTAAGCTGCAAGAATGCCAGTTTTTTTTTGCCCGAGAGATTTAAGAAGATGACAGCAGCTCAAGTGGATGCTGTTAATCAGGGTGGTTGGAGTTTCGTGTATTCCGGTGAAGAAACTCTGGAAAATGGATTCAAGAAGCACAAATTAACTTTTTTAAACAGTCGGGAGTAACCAGTGAAGGTAAGACTTTACAAAAAAAAAAAAAACTAACATAGTACTGCACTACTACTACGGAGTGTCAATCTCTTGATGTTAAATATTTCAGTGTAAGTTAAAGTAATCAGCGTTAATCTGTTAATATTTGTGAATGGAATACCTAACGAATTAGTCATTCTATATAAAAGGCAAATCGATAAGAGTAATAATGCAAGCAAATTTAACGTTTTAAAAGTCATTAATGCATATCTGCAGCCAATCGACTGGAAGTTGAGGAATTCAATTAACTAATTAAACAGCCAGTAGCCATATACAAATGAATGTATTGTGATGATACATTATGTATAACGTTTTTTTTTTCAGGGAAACATGTTACGTGTATAATCTTATTTCTTTTCAAGAAAACATGTTACGTAAGTCAGGATAAAATTTCAATAAAAGACAGAGGTGCAATTTAAAAAAAATCCATTTTAGGGAATGCAGTACTCTGAATGTTCTAAATCTTTGTTATTCAAAACATACAGTTATCATTTAATTCCAGTGCAAATAACATGCAACTTATTTCTTTTAAGGAAAACATGTTATGTAAATCACATTCAAAGTTCAGCAATGTTAATAAAGTAATCATTTTAAAGCTTAAAAAATTTAGCATTGCCATGAGTGTTCAAATGTTTATTATTTTAAAAGTGTAATTATTCGTGTTTTCTAACATGTTTAATTCATAATTTCAGGAGGTGTAACGAGCCGCAAGAGACCGGGCATGCAAGATATTCATGCAAGTAGTGCAAAGCAGGCGAAACGCAACGACAAAACATTGGAATGCATTACTGTAGAATCAGCGTTCCAGCACAGGATCTTCACAGGTACCATAAAAAATTCTATACACGAGCTAGATCCGTCAACGTTCTTGAACTTATACAAACCCGTTGTTACCAATGAAATCCAGAAGGCCATAAGAACTTACAAATCAGGAATTAAATTAGCCGGTACTTTAACATGTCAATATATAATAACTTCACCCGATAATGAAACAGTTGAATCGATTAATTTTAACAGTAAGACGGATGCTATATTGCAATCGACAAACAAATCTGAATGGTATGAAATTAAACTGAAACAGCCTATAATCACTCATCTAGAAAATTTTGAAACAAAAGCCAGTTCGAAAGCACATTACAGGATAGATTCGCTAACTTTATACGCATGTCAGTACGATCCGTTAAACGCAGGTTGCTTTAAGCCGCTGCCATCGTGGATAAAATCAAAGAGAGCTGTCGTGAATATTCGGAATACTGACTTTAAATGTTTTGCATATTGTATGCTGGCAGCAAAATATCCAGCTCGCCAGAACAGGCATAGAGCTAGCACGTACAGTAAATATGTTATATATCGCGAATTCAATTTTAAAGGAATAAACTTCCCCGTCGCTCTTCATGACATTGAATTATTCGAAAAGCAAAATCATGATATTTCGGTGAACATATACGGGCTAGAGAGAGAATTCATTATCATCTTATATCAGACGAGGGAGCAAAAGATAAACCATGTGAATCTTCTAATGATCAATTCGCATTATTCTCTCATAACCGATATGTCGCGTCTAGTAAGTAAGCAGATATCCAAACATAAAAGTAAAAAATTTGTGTGTGAATCTTGTAATGCATGGTTTTCGATTGAAGTTATTCTGAAGAAACATAAACTGAGATGTATGAAATGTCAAATTATTAGCATGCCTCGCGAAGGAATAAATGATGTTATCGAGTTTCAGGCTTACTCAAAATGCGTTAAAGTCCCTTTTGTGATATACGCTGATATCGAGACTATGTTAATAAAAGTGCCATCGTGTCAGCCCGATGCGATGCATAGTTGGACACGTGATATGCACGTGCACGAGGCGATATCCGTTTCGTTGCACCTGGTCTGCAGTTATGACGAGACACTAACAAAATTCAAAATATTTAGAGGTTCGCATGCAGTTGAAGAGTTTCTTAGAGAATTAACTGTGATTGCCGAGGATGTGCTTAAGATATACGGTGATGTGACAGAGATGCATATGAGTGACGAAGATGAATTAAATTTCAGAAATGCAGTCCAGTGTCACGTATGCAAAAAGGATTTCGATTCTGACTCGATTAAGGTGCGTGATCACGATCACCAAACCGGATTATATATAGGGGCTGCTCATAAATCATGTAACCTCAATAGAAAAACGCCAAACTTTATCCCGATATTTTTTCATTGCCTATCAAAGTATGATTCGCATTTCATAGTAAAAAAGTTATCGTATGACAATGAACCCATCACATGTATTTCGCAAACATCGGAGAATTATCTGTCATTTAGTAAAAGATACACATCTAATGGTAAATCAATATTTCTCAGATTTCTTGATAGCTACCGCTTTCTGGATTCTAAACTGAGCGATCTTTCTGATATGCTAGAACCTCAAGATTTTCGGTACACAAATAAGATGTACGTTGATCCTAAGCAACGTTTGTTAATGCAACGGAAATGTATTTTCCCATATACATATTTAGATTGCAAGCAAAAATTAAATGATTCCAAATTACCTCCTCAAGAGTGTTTTGATAATATAAGCAATGATGATTACACGCATGCATGCGCGGTATGGAGAGAATTTGGTATACAAAATCTCGGTGAATACTCTGATCTTTATCTCAAGACGGATACGATCTTATTAACAGACATCTATGAAAAATTCCGAAGTTTAAGTATCGATATGTATGGCTTAGATCCTTGTCATTACTATACAGCTCCTGGCCTATCATATGACGCAATGTTACGAACGAGCCGCGTGCAAATATCGCTGATTACCGATCAAAATATGTTGGAATTTTTCGAATCTGCGATTAGAGGCGGTATCTGCACTGTATCAAAACTTTATTCCAAAGCAAATAATAAATACATATCTGCTTACAATGAAGCGGAATCGATTAAATACCTATCATACATGGATTGCAACGGGCTTTACTCCCACATTATGAGTAGGAACGCTTTACCGTATGCTCAATTGAGATGGTTAAACGATAACGAAATTAATTCTATAGATTTTTTGAGCATCAGACATGATTCAGATACAGGTTATGTTTTAGAAGTAGACCTGGAATATCCGGAGAACCTTCACGAGTTGCATAACGACTTGCCATTATGTCCCCAGAGTGAGATAGCTCCGGGTGATAATTACAAAAAGTTACTTGCAACGTTGAATCATAAGGAAAAATATATATTACATTACAGAAACTTGCAGCAGTGTGTAGAGCTCGGTTTGAAAATGAAGCGTATACATCGAGCGGTATCCTACAAACAATCCTTTTGGCTTAAGACGTACATTGATTTAAATGCTGCTAAACGTATTGAAGATAAAACAAAATTCGGTCAAAATCTATGGAAGAAAATGAATAATTGCGTATATGGTAAATTTATTGAGAACGTCAGACGTTACAATTCCTTTCACCTAGCGAGCAATTGGAAACAGGCAAGAAAGTTAATATCACGACAGACATTCATACGATACGTAATTTTTTACGAGAACCTTATAGGACTCGAACTGGTAAGGGAAGAAATTAAGATGACGAAACCGATTTATATAGGACAGGCCATTCTAGATCTTTCAAAACACTTGATGTATAATTTTATTATAATATTTTGAAGAAACAGTTAAAAGATGTTATGTTGAATTATACGGATACCGATGCATTTCTGTTTGAAACCAGTAGTGACATTTATGAATTTATTAAATCTAATATACATCTCTTCGATACATCTAATTACCCACTCGATAATGTGTACGGTATTCCGTTGATGAATAAAAAAGTCGCTGATCTATTTAAAGATGAATTATCGGGTAAAGTTATGACAGAATACGTAGGTTTACGTTCAAAATTGTATTCAAATCGATACGATGGTGAAACGGTCAAGAAATCTAAAGGCGTTACGAGTGATGGCATGCGGTGCATAACGTTTGAGGAATATCTATCCTGTGTAAATGATATGACAGCCGTACGTCATGCTAAACAGACATGCTTTAGAAGTTATAAGCACGTTCTTCGAACCATCGAGAGTAATAAAGTTGCTCTTAGAGGATTCGACACGAAGCGATTTATACAGAAAAATTCACATGAAACCTTGGCCTGGGGTCATCATTCTGTACCATTGGATAAGTAATCGTATAAAAAAATATGTGAAAAAAATCTTGTAAAAAAGTTGACAATGTATTTTAAAGCTAACAAAAACATGTGAAATAATTTGCTTTTTAATGATTTGACACAAATATTTAATTTTTCAACATGTGTACATGCAGCAGTGCAAGCGTGATTGAAATAATGCTTTTTGTGATTTGAGATAAATCTTTACACTTTTTAAAACTTATGTACATGAGTCATGATGTCATTTTAAGCAAGTCTTGAAATACGTTGTCAAGTTTTGGTGCTCATTCATTGCTTTGAGTTGCTGATGGTATGTATAAATACTTTTGGAGGACTATAATCCCGCTTATGTATGGGGATATAATATGATATATAATATGAGATTATTGCATCTCTAAATTCCTTAAAAGAGGTAACAATTAATTTTAAACTTATGTTTAAGGACTTTAACGTGTATAATACTTAATTTGTTTTATGTATACATGCATTTTGGGATAAAGCTATAATTTGGACAGGTGTTTACAATTCTATTGATGCGTCGTTAATTTCTTTTTTAAAAAAGTTACTATTAATTTGAACTTAGATTTAAGGATTTTTCAAGTGAAAGACGAGCATTATTCTCTATTAAATTGAAGTTAATTTAGGGAGTTTTAACCTGTTGTGGATGCATTATCTCTACAGGATTTATTTGGAATAAAAGTATGGTTTCTTGGGCTGGGTTACAATTCTGCTTATATATGTATGTTTTAAGAAAATATATACATTATTCACTATGAACTTTGAACTTAGGTGTAAGGAGTTTTAACCTGTTGTCGATGTATTATATATAGAGGATTTAGTTGTGGTAAACACATAATTTTTTGGGGGGGACTACATTTCTGATTATGTTTGTCGGTATATTGAAATTCTTTTGAAAATTAAACATTAATTTGCACTTATATTAAAGGAATTTAACATGTAAAACACTTTACTTTTATTTATATATGCACATGTATTGAAGTTGTTTAAAACACAGTGTAAGCATTATTTTTTAGAGGATTTAGTTGTGATGTTCTACTGAAAAATTTCTGTTTATGTAGCCACGTATACTGAAACTATTTAAAAAATATAACCATTATGTTTAGAGGATTTAGCTGGAAAGGAATTATAAATTAAAAACACTAAATTTTTGGGAAAATATCTTGTGTATTTATTTATTTATCAATAAAACATACATTCCTTTTTACACAATATCCTTAACATCGATCCATTCCTTTGTAGGAAAACCCAGCCATTTAACATACGACCGATTACCACGTCGGCGTATCACTCTCTCAACAAGGTATACATTAGGATGACGTGTTTTTAGTAGTTCGTGACC
This sequence comes from Mantis religiosa, assembly GCA_030765055.1. Lineage (NCBI taxonomy): Eukaryota > Metazoa > Arthropoda > Insecta > Mantodea > Mantidae > Mantis > Mantis religiosa. The sequence continues at coordinate 3,976,654 of CM060950.1, read as the reverse complement.
ATAAAAACCGCCCTGTATTTCATTTCCTTCTGCATCCTCCAGAAAATAGACAACTGGGTTAGTATTCCTTGCACGAACAATCCGAAAGATCTCCGTACTCCAATTGGCCGTGTAACCTTTCTCAAGTAGTCCCTTGTACCTGGAAATCCTTACACGATCACCGACATGAAAACTCCTTGCATTCCTTTTCTCTCGACGTTCACGCCCGCCATAACGATATACACTAAGGAGCAGATCGTTGTTGTAGACATCACGGGGTTTCATGCGAATCGTCGTATGGTAGGTATTGTATGAATCGATGATTCTAGGCAGCATTTGTAACCACTGATGCGAACCCTGAATCAGGAATTCTCTATGCATGTTCATTTTAATTGTTCTAATTAACCTTTCCACTGCTGCAGCCTTGATGCTACTGAAGGTACTGTAATGATTGATTCCATTCCTAAGCATTAATTGCCTGAAATGGCGATTGTAAAACTCCTTCCCATTATCACTTTGAACGTTCTTAGGAGGTGAATTCAACTCTGATAGGATACCGTGCATAGCTCTTGTCACGCTAATGCCACTTTTATCTTTCAATGCTCGCGCATAAGCCATTTTAGAATAGAAATTAATAGCAATAAGAATATACTTATAATTTCTATTTTCTTTTGCATAAGGTATCATTTCAATAAGATCTATTTGTAGTAGATCATTAAGACCTTTACTTATTATTTTACGGCGTAAGAAGCGCCTTCTTGCCGGCGAGTGTAATTCGCTTGCTATGACACGTTTAATCATGCTATGATTTTCGAGTTTTTTAATTCTGTGATTATTTCCTGAATCTCTGCTGAATGGTTAAAGTTACCCTCATCCCTCGATGCAATGAGTAGCTCAATCTGTCTATTAGAACGTTGGGATCGGTCCAATAGATGTAATCCAGTTTTCTGCTGGGTACGTGTTCCTTCCAGTAGAGAGCCGAGCCCGTGCGACTGGAAACAAGATCTCGAATAATATTGCGATACTTGTAACCGCGGCTTGCTCTTATACGCCCGCTCCTAGCGTATCCCTGCCTGTAAACCTGCGTATTCTGCAATATCCGCGAATAGGCGTCCAGATCCTCTTCGGTATATGATGAATTGAGCGGTGAGTGCTTGAAGAGCAATTCGTACAATCCAGGACTTGCATCGTAGCTCTCTTGCCCTATCTGAATACCGTCATCGGTGAAATCGATAGTTTTATTCCCTAGTTTATATTCTCCATCTTCATACCGCACGCCGTAGGTGGCATCCATGTCGCTGGAGCCAGCGGTTCGAACCTTCTTCAGGTACTCTGCAAGTAGATCATCCTCCTCATCCCCATCCTCTTCTGCATCGTTAACGACTGGTTTTGACTTGTCACCATCCCTGTTGGCTATAACCTTCAAGGGCTCGGTTACAGGCTGGAGAACCTCGGACATGACGCGGTGAGTTTCGAACTTGAGACCTTTCAGGGAGCGTAACTTTTCTCGTATTGCCCTACTGTGACGAGCGATTGATTGTTTGAGTCTTATACCTTCGGCATCCATATTGTACTGAATGTATAATTAACCTACTGCAGATATTTTATATGAAATTATAATTTCTATACTTAACATGTGACCATCCTTAGCACGTTCCACTGGTGCTGTGAAAGTGAGTAAATCACCAGTTCGAATAGGGGCAGGATACCTTTCAACTAATTTATCGTTTATTGCAAACATTGTGTCATGCGCCGTATGAGGGTGTATTGATGAAAGCATAGAACAAGAAATTACATTTCCATTTCCTGGAGACTTGTAGAATTCGAGACCCGAGGATAACGTATACCTTAACGAGGGACCTCTAAAGGGTCGTGTATGTAGTGAAATGATGAGCTGACCTTTCAGTTGTTGTAACATGCCGTTTACGATATGTCTCGTCTGTATTTTCATGTTGTCAATATCGTTCACTGCACTGGTTAGATTCTTATCCAGTTCCGTCTGTCGCTCGGTTATATCTTTCACGGCCTTTTTCACTGCTGTAGATATAGTTTCGGCAACGGTTGTTATCGTTCTAGTTAAACCGGCTTGCAGTTCATTATGTTTCTGTATATAGAACCGATTAACATATTTCATGGTTGCAGCATCGTTATCCTGTGCAGGATCGGCTATATCCTTTAATCGTTTCATTCGAAATGATAGATTAGCATCAGACTCTAGAATTGGCATCCTGGCATCTATATACTTTTTATTGATAACATCGTGATCGTCAATGGGATCCAATAGAACTTTCATCCTTATAGCATCCAGAATGACATTGTTATCCGAATAACGTTTAAATGCATATTTTGTTAAGTATTCCATTAGATGTTCATATTGGAGGTCGAGGGATTTTTGTATGTGATTCCTAAGCATAGCTTCAAACTGGCCCATGCGTTGATATGAAGCCTGTTCGCTGAAGATCTGCATTCGACTCTCGACATCACTCGTTCACGCGTCCACATAGCTCTTAGTTGATGCGTCATCACTTTCCTCAGGATCGTGAACGTTGCGCAATCGCTTTCCCTTGAATTGGTAGTTTCCCGATCCATCTCTACTTATGGTATACCGGTTAATCACGCCCCGGGAGGGCATGACTCTCCGAGATCCGAACCTATCGATACTCATGACTACAATGAAGGATGTGCGTTATTTATTCACTCTGATAAAGATGTCGAAACCGTGACGGTAGCGTCCTTCGTTCAAAGGGAACTCGGGCACTATGACAACGAAAGGTCGCGAGTTTGATCCGTCATTACTCTCCCAAACTATTTTACACATGTCCTTAAATTCCGTATACGTCATATCTGTGTTTACGTAATCATCATATATATGCTTTAAGTTGAGGTTATCCTGTCTGAAGAGCACGATCATATTTGCATTATCTCTAATTAAATGTTTAGGCACCTTCGCATATGACTGTGCTAAGTATACGGCATCGACATTGCGATGTCTACCCATGCTGTTATATGACGCTATTTTTCTATGCTTCTCATTTATGACATCATCGAATACGAATATGGAGTTTCCTCGGGCTTCGGATGGTTGCACCACCTTCTCGCCATCCTCGAACGTGAAAACTCCAATATCGGGTATGGTTTTTAGCACCTTGAGCAAATACTGGTATTTCGGTTGGTGCAACGATTTTGAATATATGTAGAGATTCTCGAACCTAAGACCATTTTCATGGATGAGCAAGTTCAGTAGAACGTTCGTCTTTCCAGCATTCGGACTACCCAAGAGGAGTGCTCTGACGTTGCACGGGAAGAGCGCGCCGTGTCGTCCTTTGCGTATGTCGTTGTCGAAATCGAGCATCTGTATAGGCAACTTGCACTTTTGCTTCACTACTTCCATATCGCAACTAAACATATAAATCACAACGTTTGCTTTTTTATTTCATAGTGAGCCATGAACTCTGCAGGCGTAAAGAAGGGATCCGGAATCCTTAATTCGCTAATTAATTCTCTCCCGTTTGAGGCTCATTTACCAGGGTACCGATTCTGCGGGCCTGGAACGAAACTACATAAGCGTCTGCAGAGAGGCGATTCTCCCAGAAGCGCTTTGGACTCAGCCTGCCTCGCTCACGATCTCGCTTACGCCACTCATCAGGACGCAGATTCGCGACGTTTGGCCGATAAGGAACTCGTTGAAGAGGCTTGGAGTCGAGTAAAGTCTGTTGACGCATCTTTCGGCGAGCGACTTGCAGCCCGACTTGTAACAGCCATCATGAAGGGGAAAGTTGCCATGGGCGCTGGAATGCGTAAGCGACGCAAGAGGATCATACCGAGCCCTCGAGGCGGTTTTTTACCTCTGATCCCGCTTTTGGCGGCTTTGGGCGCTGCAGGTAGCCTAGCCGGTGGCGCTGCTCAGATTGCCACGGCTGTGAATAAGAAACGTTCCGCGGAAAGACAGCTTGCAGAGTTCAGTCGTCACAATCAGAACATGGAGGCTTTAGCTAGGGGTAAAGACCTTCGACGTAAGAAGCGCAAGGGCAAAGGATTGCATCTTCGTGCAAAAAACTCGGGGCGAGGCCTGTATTTATCCCGGAAAAAGCCCTAAGTGCTGCAGAGATCGATGCCTATGCACGACGACTGCGCATTCCTCATTTTAGAGGTGTGTACATGATAGACAACTTACCTTCACGTCCTCGACATGTAGAAAGGATTATCGTAAATTTGGATATCTCGCGTAACCCGGGAACACACTGGGTTGCGATACGCAAGGATGGAGATGTTGCATTCTACTTTGATAGCTTCGGTAATCTAAAACCGCCGAAACAGATTGAGTCCTACCTCTAGGGTGCTAAACTCATGTACAGCACCAAGAGGTTTCAGAATTTTGGATCTGTGATTTGCGGTCATCTGTGCCTGCAGTTTCTCTTATAAAACGGATTTACCGACTTGAATGTTTGATCAAAATGAGTTACACAATCACCGTGAGCGGTTCGAATGCCAGCTTCTCTAGCTTTCTCAACCCGCCTCTTCATCTGGATCCGAATGGACTTTACGAAATAGCTCTATTGAATTTCGAAACCTTTTATTCCATTCCTAATGTGGATGAGAGCAACAACTTATTCCATTTCGCTCGCAATGACAAGAACGAGAGTATCGAGATTCCTCCTGGAACTTACGAATTAGATGATATCGCGCATTTTCTCAAGGGAGCCCTCGACGTCGAAGACGGGTTTATCTTACGTGCTAATAATAATACCATGAAGTCTGAGTTACAATGTCCATATACTATCGACTTTACTCAAGACAGATCAATTGGTTCTCTTCTCGGATTCAAAGCGCAGCGTTTGATTCGACCGAACGTGATGACTGAGTCTGATGATTTGGTGAACATCTTCAAAGTTAGCATCATACGCATCGAGTGCAGCCTAGCCACGGGATCCTTCATTGACGGTAAACACGGTCATTCTCTGTACGGGTTTTTCCCGTCGGTTCCTCCGGGCTACCACATTTCGCAAGAACCATCTAGGCCTATATATCTACCAATCATCGATACGAATCTCATTGATCATCTCGACATTAGAGTGGTAGATCAGAACGGTGACGTGCTCGACTTCAGGAACGAAACCATAACCGTACGATTACACACACGTCGCAATGGGAATACATTTTAAGCATCGTTCCTATATTAAGAAGCCTCTTTCGAGATTGGGCTATACTCGCTCATTGACAGGGCGTCCGATCACGTCGTCTAATCGAAGTTTCCTCGAGGCTTTGGGATTCAAAGTGCTATAATGGATGTCCTCGATGTAACAGGAGTACCAACCTTTGATGATAAGATTAGTAAAGAGGAGGAGCACGTCTTCCTGCCATACAATACATCGGCTCTTGACGCGAACGATGAAATTAGAATACCGTGTCAAGCGGAAGATTTGTACACTCTTCCTAGTAGAAGTTATCTCTACATAGAGGGCTCTCTCACCAAAACAAGTGGCGGACCCTCCTCCTCAAAGCTGACCAACAATGCCATGGCATTTCTGTTTGACGAAATTCGTCTAGATATGAACGGCATTACTATAGACAGAACCAGGAATCCGGGCATTTCTTCAACGATGCGCAACTATGCATCTCTGAATGCGCTGGAATCCGATCGAATGCAGAATGCCGGATGGACCTATCCGGGAGTTGACGTCGACATCGTGAATTCAAAGAATGGTGTCTTCAATGCTGTAGTTCCTCTTTCGATGCTGCTGGGCTTTGCAGACGATCACAAGGAAGTCATTCTCAATAGCAAATTTGAACTGGTTCTCATTAGATCTAAAGATTCTAACAATTGTATATCGGGCAACGAACCAGCTACTATTCAACTAACTAGACTCGAATGGAGGATGCCCGTTCTTCGACTTTCAGATGGAGAGAGAGTCGAAAAGCTTAAACTCGTCAAATCCGATAAGCCACTGCACGTAGCCTTTCGAACCTTGGACCTTCACGCTCAACCTGCGGTACCGCAAACTAAGGCCTTCACCTGGAACATTGCAACTACAACGAAACTTGAGAAACCTCGCTTCGTCATAGTCGGTGCACAAACCGACAGACTGAATAAGCTTAGTAAGGATTGCTCACTCTTTGATCACTGCAACATCACCAATCTGAAGCTTTATCTCAACAGCGAGTGTTATCCTTATCACGATATGAACTTGGATTTTGGAAACTCTAAATTTGCATCTCTGTATGATCAGTATTCGAAATTTCAATCATCCTATTATGGAAAAGAAAATTACCCACTTTTGAAGAGAATTGACTTTCTGAATTATGCACCGCTCTTTGTCATCGACTGCTCGCATCAGCCTGAGGAGACCGTGACCGGGGCCGTGAATGTGAGACTGGAAGTTCAAGCCTCATCTAACTTTCCTGCACAAACATCATTATATTACCTGATTATTCATGATAAATTGTTCACCTATAAACCACTAACGCATGTTGTTCAATCTACCATATAAGGATGTAATTTTGTGGAAATAAAAAAGAAAACGAAACTCAAATTTATGTTATCTTTTTATTGATTTTAACATACATTTCCTTAACCTTTTCCCTGTCGCTCCTACTTTTAGCATCGTATGAACACATTGATTTATATATGTCATGTAATTGAAATAAGTTTCTTTCAATATATGGGATTAGTCTCTTAAGTCCTCTTATGGCAATACTATTTAGATTTATGCTGTTTAAGTTTAAGCACGTGTTCACAAACGTTACTTCATTCACTTTATTCATGCACAGTAATATATTGTACGCATATATTATATTCTCACTGTACGACACTTTTGGATGCTTACCATCTTTCAAGTAAGTTTCCAACACATCCATATTTTGCTTTATTATCAGCCAGTCTTTCTTTGTGATGTATACAAAAGTTTCATCTGCAGCTCTGACATAGAGGGATGGGAGTTCATGGTATAAACCTATGTTCACACGGTGCCCGGAGTTGATGGGGATGTCGTCTACCATGAACACACTATTCGCCATCACTCTTTGTCACCTCTTCAGGAGCGGGGGCCATGGGTTCGAACATCATTATTATAAAGCTGTCCTTGTCGAAGATCCTCTTCTTCTTGAGCACTCTCGGCTTACAGCTCTTCTTCTCTGCTTTCTTGTCGGACCTGCGAACATGCACGGCTATGAGGATACGAATTATTACACGCTTTTATATTAAGTGTGACGTTTTCTTTTTACTCACTTTTCTTTATCTACTTCTTTGGACGGGCCGGCTTGTTTCTCGTCACGGATTGGAGGTGTTATGTCTTCACCTTCCAAGCTTCTGTAATTACACAATGAGAGAAATCTTTTTACCCGTACACAAAACACTATAGCTCACTAATTTCCACTGCTTTTTTTCTCCACTTACCTGAGATATACCTTGCACTGCATTCCACACTTGCCGTATGAAGTGACTTTGTCATGATGTTCAGGATTCTTGCAGACGGTTTGATGAGTCTTTCCATCACACATCTCCTCGTGATGATCCATCCAGTGTTGCTGCATGCTCTCGTAATCTTGCAGATGTTCCCAGAAGTTGATATCGCTCTCCACTCTACTTGTTTCGCTGCTCATCTTGCTGAGTGTTAGATGACAACTGACAGATGGAAGTGATCGATCGCCCACCCTCCCTGCAGGACATTGATGCACTGCTATGGATTCATCTGCTCACATATGCGTTGCCACACATATCCATAGAGTGTTTGATTCCTACGGTTCCCAATAATAAAATCAATACATACTGATTTAAATAACTACACTCAACGCGTTCCTTTTTGGAAATGTCGACAAAGGTGAAGGCGATTGACAATTCAGTCTTACAGCATTCACATATAAATAACATGCATCACCCCATGCAGGAGTGCCGGGGGGACGGAGCGGTGTGTCTGTGTGTGTGTGTGTGTGTGTGTGTGTGAGAGAGAGAGAGAGAGAGAGAGAGAGAGAGAGAGAGAGAGAGAGAGAGAGAGAGAGAGAATACGGAAATCCATTCACATTTTTTTTTCTTCAGTAATTACATTCATCAGTTAATTACATTTCACATACATACAACAAAATGACACGATTGCCGTTGCAGGGTTGGGGAGAGATGCGTCGTCGTCAAGCTCCTGGAGGGGGGCACACGAACGCTCATGCAGTTCAACCAACACCAGCACATCAATATTTTTCTTTTAAACACAGATTTCTACTCGACTTTCATGGCTCGGATCACATGAACACGTGACACACGTGTTACAACACAACCAACCCTTCGATATTTTAACATGGGGATTCTAACACAACCAACACCCAACCTCTTCGATATTTGGACAGGCGGATTTCGCGTCGATTTTCAAACATGGGGCTTCTAAAACAGCTAACGCAAGTGTTTTTCAAGCCCCAGTTATCTACTACTACCTACATTTGATTTTTATTGTACAACATAAAATATTTATAGCCTTTTCTTAGAAAATCAAAGCTTACAAAATTATATTCCATGTAACATTGGTCAAGGCATATAATATCTTGATGTTTTTAAACATTTGAGTATGGTTTCTTTCTTTTTGTCCCTTTTGTGTATACATGAAAAGTGCAATAAAAAGTTTGTGTACGTGGTTTTTTTTTTCGATTAAGATGAAGCAGAGAGAAAAACATGTTTTACAAGCAGATGCGTTTGCAGAGGCTATAGAAACTTAAGCTACTATGGAAGAGAAAGCTGTGTGAACGTAAAATATTTTACACAGTATTTGTTTATTAACAAAATAACAAAGAAAATATAATATTATACTTCCATTTACGCCATGCCCTTTGCTAAAATTTTCATATTGGCAACCTTTTACTTTTGGAACATTTTGCCTAGTAGCAACTCGAATAAAGTTGTCAATGAGTTTCTGGGACTGTTTTGGATTTTAGGCATTGTATCACACACACACACACACACACACACACACACACACACACACACACACACACACACACACACACACACACACACACACACAGTCATCCATAGTTCGATATGAAGAAAACCAAAGTGATATGTTTTTGGAAATAATAATTTCTCCCACACTAGCCGTCTGTGGGCTAAGGTTTGGATGAGTAGAGTCAGACTGAAAAATTCAAAGCCATAGCCGGGATTTGAACCACGGATCTTCCGCTCTCAATGCGATTGCTCTAAACCTCTGAACTACTATGGCTAACGTGTTGACATGACAGAGGTTTAGAGCAACCGCATGGAGAATGGGAGATCCACGGTTCAAATCCCGGCTATAGCATTGAATTTTTCAGTCTAACTCTACTCATCCAAAGTTATACATTGTCAGTGGATGAATTTTGAACTACCCTTTTCGTTTGCTGTATTGATTATCGACTATTTTACCAACATTATTAGCATATCATTACATTGGATTATGGTAGGGGGAGGGGCTTTGGCTCTGCGACCAGTTTTGATCTATTGTAAACTATTCCCAACGTGGGGAATCCCCATGAAGATGGCTGAGGTGAAAGGAGACAGAGGGTGGTCGTGCCAAGGAGCCAAGGCAGTCAGAGGGTAGGGTTCCTTCCCTTTAACAGTTGGAATCTCCAAGGCAGGCCAGCACAACCGGCAGCTCATCCGATTGCGGTTCAGGAACGGCCCTACTGGACCGGGGTCGGTCACCGGAGATAGTCCTACCGGAGGAGAAAGTTTTAATCAGAGCCTATCGTCTTGCCATGCAGCGCCGAGACATCCGGCGACAGTTCTACCCTGAAAGAGACCACCAGAGGAGACATTATATGAAATGATATTGGAGATGAAGTGGAGGGACAGGAAATTTGGGAAATTTAGGTAATTAGCTTACCCAAAGTTTGCTTGGTGACCCGGAACAACCTCCAAAAATGCCCACGAACCGGGAAGGTCGACCACGGCAACTCAGTATATGAATAATTTTAGTTAAACTGTCTCACCAAAAATAGAAAATAATATGCCTATCTTGTTATTATTTACTTGTTGAGTCCTGTGGGAGATTGAAGACGCCCACACCATCTGTAGTTTTAAATCACTACAGTCTTTTGTTGCGATTCTATGGCGATGGTAGATTTGTTAAATAAAGTACGTAGTTCACGTTAACAGGGGTTTCCTTCTTTACACCAAATGTCTCAACTCTTCCCTTACTCCACATTTTGGAATCATCTTGCTGCTCAAGTATAGAGGCTAGGAGGACAAAAACATATACAGCTTTCATTCTGAGAACCCGAGGCGCTCTTTTTATTAACTTAGAAGGTAAGGGGGGAAAGAAATAAAAAGAATTGAGTACATTATTTATAAGTAAGAGGTTTCGCTTAATCATGGGAATCTGTTGGAATTTTAGACTATTATGTCCATTTATGCCGAGTGAAGTGGTATAAATAGCGCGGCTTGTGCACACAAAGGGCGGATAGTGTAGCACGGAGATAAAGAGCTTGCTGAAACATATAATGGTTGCGCGGAGATAAAGGCCTGCCGAAACAAATGAAATTAGATAAATGGTAAATTCTAGTGACACTTGATTGAGAGAGCACATTCTACAACCGTCTAGAATCATGAATGGTAATATAAAAGAAGCCGTGGCTAGTTTATCGGGAAGTCGTAAACGGAGTCGTAACGAGAGTTGTAACTGGAGCTGCTGTGTTTTTTGCAAGTGAACTCTTTGTTGTGGTCAACGACCTTGGAAGATTGTAATTGTGTATGTGACGTAATTCTGCTAATGTAAGGGTTGACAAAAGTGTATTTCTACTGAAATAAAGAACACCTTGAATTTCTGCAACTTGGACTTTTAATTATATATACGAGGGGGGGGGCAAAAGAAACCGGATTATTGTCATAAAAACTTTTACAAAATTACTTCAGTCACCTTCAAAATACTCTCCATTACATGCGATGCACTTGTCAAGTCTCTTTTCCCACTGTTGAAAGCATGTTTGGAACTCTTCAAGTTTGATATTGCCCAGTGCCCTTTGCGAAGCTGTTTTTACCACCTCCACATCGTCATAACGCTCCCCTTTTAGCGTTTTCTATATTCGTGGAAATAGGAAAGAGTCGCATGGGGCTAGGTCCGGCCAATACGGAGCGTGAGGAACGACAGACCACCTATGAGATGCCAAATAGTGGGTCACTCATAAGTCCGTGTGTGCTGGAGCGTTGTCGTGATGCAGAAACCAGTCAGCTGATCGCCAAAGTTCCGGGCGTTTCCTCCTCCTATCCTCTCGCAGAAGCCTTAAAGCATCCAAGTAAAACTGCTGGTTAACAGTCTGGCCAGGGGGTACGAATTCCCGATGCACAATTCCACGAACATTAAAAGAGACAAAGATCCTCGTCTTCACATTTGACCTCACTTACCTTGCTTTTTTTGTTCTGGGAGAGTTGGGAGTCCTCCATTGGCTTGACGCTTGCTTGGTTTCTGGGTCATACTCGTAACACCAACTCTCATCCCCTGTAATGACTTTGTTCATGTACCTTGGATCACGTGCAATCTCTGTTTTCAAGACCTGACACACACTCATGCGAATGGCTTTGTGTGAGAAGGCGCGGAACAAATTTACCAGCAACACATCTCATGTGCAAATCCTCCCTCAAAATCCGCTGGCACGTGTTCCAACTGATTCCTGTCGCTGCTGAAATTTGGTCAATCGTTTGGCGACGATGCTCGTTGATCTTTTGGCGGACCTTTTCAATATTCTCCTCATTTCGCGAAGTTGAACGGCATCCAGAACGAGCTTGGTATTCAACACACATCTTAGCACGTTTAAAGCGCCCAAACCACGCGAAAATCTGTGTGCGGCTCATAGCGTCCTCCTGAAAAGCATTTACTGTGTCTCCGTTGCTGTTTTTTTAAGCAAGAAACAAAATTTCACACACACTCTTTGTTCCTTTAAAGTTGCCATAATGACTTCGCAGAGGTAACCCGCCAACAGCCAAAGAAACACAATACCACACTTGCACGTTTAGTTCTACACTGACGCCGTCTTCACAGCTGTTTCATGAGGATCTCTCACAAGCTCGCCCTCGGAGTCCGGTTTCTTTTGGGTCCTCCCTCTTATATATATTGTGACTTTGTGGGTTCGTGAAATGACAAGTCCAATTACACCAACTCAACAATGTTCTTTATTTCCACCGACTTACAGTTGAACACTTGCCAATTACACAAAATTACGTAATGCACACAATTACGATTCACCAATTCGTCCGTTACAATTTCACTTGCACTAGTAATTACGGACAATACTCCGATGCACGTACACAATTACGTAAATTCTTCCGTCGCACAGTCTTCTCTTCCACTAACACGGCGCTACTTCACTAGCACGTCAAGCACTGACTGACTGACTTGCTGCAGCCCTTTTTATAGGCACCTCGCCGTCTTCTCGGCTTCTCTAGTTTCCAGGCGAAGATTCCAGATGATAGGAGAAGGGGAGAGAAACGTCCAGGGACGAGTGACATTCCCTCTAATCTTCCCCCTCAGTTAGTGACAGAGACTGATGAGAGGCGTGGCTCGGCCGCCTCTGGTTTCCTCACAGCTGTTGCCCTCATGCCTACGCTAATTGGGTGACACTGCTCCCTCCTCAAAGCTGGTCGTCCCGAACAGCACCATCGTAGCCTGCCAGGCGGTCCAGGTGCACCACCAGCATCTGCTCGGAGTCTCAGCCAGTAGTAGCGCTGCCGTAGTTTGTGAATCGTTCGGTTCGCTCCCAGGTGTCCTCCTGAGGCACCGGCGTGCACTTCCTCCAAGACTTCCGGGACCTTACTCCGGGGAAGTACCAACTGTTCTCTCTGCGCCTTCCCATCGGGTGACTCCCATACCCGAAACAGCACGCCCTCTCTGGTCTTCAGCGAGTCCCATTGGGCCCAGTACGACTTGTAGGTGGCGCCCCTTGGTGCGATGTCCTCCCAGGTTGGTCTTGTCCGTGCCTCCACTTCCCTCAAGAGTGGCCCCAAGTCTGCGTCCGCCAGCTGCTCCCTCCTCAGGCCTGTGCTATCCCAGCCGTCCGCAGGCACTGCCACAACTACTCAGACTGCTGCGGCACGCTCCTTCTCTTCCACTCTTGTGCACTGACCGCACTCTACTGGACAGGGTCTTCGGGACATGGCGTCTGCGTTACCGTGGCTCTTCCCTCTACGATGTTCCGAGGTGAAGTCGTACTCCTGCAGCCTCTGGACCCAACGTTCCCTCTGGCCTTCCAGGTTCTTAAAGCTCAATAGCCAGGTTAGGGCGGAATGGTTAGTCCTCAGGTGGAATGGCTGACCGTACAGGTGCTTATGGAAGTGCTCCAAGGTCTTTACTACCGCCAATAATCCTCGTCGGGTGACGCAGTAGTTCTTCTGTGCCTTGGATAGCGTCTTGCTGTAGTAGGCTATCACCCGCTCATGGCCGTCCTGGATCTGCGATAGGACACCTCCAATGCAATGGTCGCTGGCGTCGGTGTCCAAAATGAAGGCGCCACCCGGTTGTGGGAAACCCAAAATTGGAGCACTGCACAGGGTCTCCTTTAGGTGCTGGAAAGCGTTTTCGGCGTCCTCTGTCCACACATAGGGCCGGTGTTCCTCCGTCAGGCGGGTGAGGGGTTTTGCGATGTTGTCGGCCTTTTCCTCTAAATCATTAAGGCTGTCGTCTACTTGACCCATCCGCTTGCCCAGATTCGTGACGTCATCCCTCACGCCGGCCAACCGTTCCTCAAACTTGGCGGCGATGACCTCGTTCGCCCCCCTCATCTCCGTTGTCAGTTCGGCCATCTTTGCGGTCATTGTCGTGGCCAAGTTATTGCTTGCCGTTTCCATCTTCGCTGTTAATTCGGCCTTCATTTCTTCCATCTTCCCGGTGATGTTGTCGTTGGCCGTCTTCATTTGTTTCAACTCTGCGGTGATGTTGTCGTTGGCCGTCTTCATTTGTTTCAACTCTGCGGTGATGTCGTTGGCCGTCTTCATTTGTTTCAACTCGGCGGTGAGGTTGTTATTTGTAGTCTCCAGCTTCGCGGCCAGGCTGTTATTTGCCGTTTCCGTTTTTGTTGTTAACTCGTTCATCTTCGCCAAAAGCATATCCAATGCCGATTCCATGGCCGTAATATTCGGTGGTTATCGTCCCGCTTCCTGACACCAGTGTGACTTTGTGGGTTCGTGAAATGACAAGTCCAATTACACCAACTCAACAATGTTCTTTATTTCCACCGACTTACAGTTGAACACTTGCCAATTACACAAAATTACGTAATGCACACAATTACGATTCACCAGTTCGCCCGTTACAATTTCACTTGCACTAGTAATTACGGACAATACTCCGATGCACGTACACAATTACGTAAATTCTTCCGTCGCACAGTCTTCTCTTCCACTAACACGGCGCTACTTCACTAGCACGTCAAGCACTGACTGACTGTCTGACTTGCTGCAGCCCTTTTTATAGGCACCTCGCCGTCTTCTCGGCTTCTCTAGTTTCCAGGCGCAGATTCCAGATGATAGGAGAAGGGGAGAGAAACGTCCAGGGACGAGTGACATTCCCTCTAATCTTCCCCCTCAGTTAGTGACAGAGACTGATGAGAGGCGTGGCTCGGCCGCCTCTGGTTTCCTCACAGCTGTTGCCCTCATGCCTACCGCTAATTGGGTGACAATATATATTCTCCTAACCCGTAATTTTCAGTTATCAACTGAACATCATTAACTTTAGGATCAAAGAACATTATATTTTACTTTCCACAAGTATAGTGAATGAATGAATTCTTGTATTTCCTTGAAGTGGAACAAAGGGCCTTCTGAACCATTCAACCTCGAGGCAGATGGGCAACGTGTTGAGGATCTAGGTTTCCTGATGGGAGAGATTCCGGGAGGAGTGTCCAGCCCAAAGCCGGATGTGAAAGTACGAGAGAGATGAGGTGATAGGAAAGATTATGATGATGATGATGATGATGATGATGATGATGATGATGATGATGATGATGATGATGATGATGATGATGATGATGATGATGATGATGATGATGATGATGATGATGATGATGATGATGATGATGATGATGATGATGATGATGATGATGATGATGATGATGATGATGATGATGATGATGATGATGATGATGATGATGATGATGATGATGATGATGATGATGATGATGATGATGATGATGATGATGATGATGATGATGATGATGATGACGCAATCGGTGGAATGCTGGTGGAGGAAACCGAAGGTACAGAAGAAAACTCGCCCGGCGCCATGTTGTCCACCACAAATCTCACTTTGCGATCACCTGGTATCGAACACTTGGTGAGAGCCAAGTGGTCTAACCACTGAGGCATGGCGTGGCCCAACAAATATAACAACAAAAATAATATTTTACATTCCCCCTTTGCCTGTTCGCTATTTTGTTCATTAGCGGATATGCAAACGATCATCATGAATATTTACTTTTGTCTGTTTTACTTTAGTTAAGATAAACCTGAGCCAAAACTGGTGTATTACAAACTCTATGTCTACAATCTTGAGAAACACTGCATATTGAAATCACATGTAAAGGGCGACAAAGTATTGAAGAATTGGGCCATTAACAACGATAATTTCGGAAGAGCCCGCCTCGGTAGCCTAGATGGTAGCATGTCTACCTCACGTTCAAGGTATCCCGAGCTAGAATCTCGGTCAGGGTGAGTTCCCTGGATAAGGTTTTCTCCGGGGTTTTCCCTTATCGTAAAAGACGGAATGTCGGGTAACTCTAAAGTTTCATGGACCCTGCGCCCATTTGAGCATCATTTCACCTATTTCATTCCTCGTCCGATGATTTAAAAAGTTAAAGGACGTAAATTACAAAAAGAGATCTGAAATGCATAAACGCAGAAAAAATTATATTAAATAAACTGTGTATTTTAATGAGATCTACACTTTGGAGTATGCCCTCCTTTATCGCTTTATATTTATAAAAATATGTATAATTCCTTCCCAATGGAGAGGACTTAATGGGGTATTCCTAGAAATTTATGGACAAAAGTGTGTACATTATCCGCCTGAAGCGAGATCATAGATTTTAAAAGTGATCACTATGCTTCATCGTGTGTAGAAATCTTTATCTTTCTGTGAAGAGGGTGCAATTCGCAGTACAAATGTCATATTGCATACCATTTTAAATGGTAACTATTGCACTTAAATTGGTAAAATATATCTCAAATAACAGAGGAAATTAAGGATAACTATACCACAAGAAATATGTTACCTTGGGCTGATTTTAGTCTCCTTCAAAATGCTTTGTAAAGGGAAAATAATAGAATCGACATGTCCTTTAGAGACAAGAAGGCTTTTATAAGTAGCCTCTACAGAAGAAAGGAAATCCATTTACCTCAAACAAATAACAATGCCCTATTGAGGTGGAAAATGGAGCTTTTAGTTACTTCTCAGACTAAAACCAGAAAGGCGCCAGTTCATATCACCGCCGTCACTATTGTCTTTCTTTTGTTTTTCACCCTCAATGTTTTGACACCCACAGCTTCCATGTCCATCATCTTGCAGCTCTCGGTCCTTATAAAAGTGTAGCGGATTCAGTGTTTTCCATTAGCACCTAGTAAGGGACAGCAGAAGCAGACCGACAACATTTCCAGAAAGCTAGACTTCAACGAGATGGCTCTCATCACTATAGAGGTTAGTCAACTAAATTTACTTTATCCTTTCAGATAAGTCGATCACAAATAAGGACATCTTTATTACCGTGTGGAGACATAAAGGTGAATAACTTATTTATAATTTACATGTTTCTGTGTTATGTTATTGTTTAAAGAAGCGATTTATGTAGAATTGGGACTGACCTCAAGCTAACATGACTTGCAGATGAGAGTTTGGTTTTCTTGTCATCGACTAGAAAACCACTGACTCTAATCTAGTTATTGTTCTAAAACACTTTATATACCATCATTGATTTAACTTAAATTAGAAATTACGCTCATATATGTAGTATCAATAGTAAACAATGAGATATCGCAGCTAGTATTCCACATGGTAAGGGAATTAGCCATAATGATATACAATAAAGGATCCAATACTGAACCTTGGGGCAAACCCAAATACATAGGCACTTCTTTCGACATTTTACTTATGACTTGTTAAGAAGGGCTTAATTAGCTTTTAAGCCACATAACATAATTTAATAGTATAGTATGACATTGTTAGTTTTAACTAGACTAAAGTAATTTCATCTAGAGAGCTTTAGTTTTAGGATTAATTATGACATTCTTTTTAGGAATAAGGCATTCGGCGGTACGTTACCTCGCTTGGAATTGCTTACCAACGGGAAGTTAAGCTAGCCCTTTTGCCGAAGCCTATAAGGGATACAATGACTAAATTTGTTCATTCATTCATTGATTCCTTTGGATAGAGCAGTTAACCACATCCCTTTTGCTTTATCCAGTTGCTTCATTCACCTTATTCTTAAGCCGTTTCTTTATCCTGTATAAGAAATGCGCTACGGAAAGAGATGTGTTAAACACAGGAAAAGCACAGTATCTTAGTACAAAATAAAGTACATGTAAGTGATGTTACTTAACACACAGATACCCATTGAAAATTAAGAAAATCTGTAGGTTCTGGTTTGTTCGTCTGAAATTTTAATGCAGTAAACAAAGTTTAATATGTTACATGTAGACCCAATTTCATGAATATTTTAAAGCTTTAGGAATATTAATTGCTTAACCTTTGTACTGTTTTGACAAATAGTCCCGAACAGTGCCAATAGATTTTAAGAAATAATAATAATAATAATAATAATAATAATAATAATAATAATAATAATAATAATAATAATAATAATAATAATAATAATAATAATAATAATAATAATAATAATAATAATAATAATAATAATAATAATAATAATAATAATAATAATAATTATAATAATAATAATAATAATAATAATAATAATAATAATAATAATAATAATAATAATAATAATAATAATAATAATAATAATAATAATAATAATAATAATAATAATAATAATAATAATAATAATAATAATAATAATAATAATAATAATAATAATAATAATAATAAATAATAATAATAATAATAATAATAATAATAATAATAATAATAATAATAATAATAATAATAATAATAATAATAATAATAATAATAATAATAATAATAATAATAATAATAATAATAATAATAATAATAATAATAATAATAATAATAATAATAATAATAATAATAATAATAATAATAATAATAATAATAATAATAATAATAATAATAATAATAATAATAATAATAATAATAATAATAATAATAATAATAATAATAATAATAATAATAATAATAATAATAATAATAATAATAATAATAATAATAATAATAATAATAATAATAATAATAATAATAATAATAATAATAATAATAATAATAATAATAATAATAATAATAATAATAATAATAATAATAATAATAATAATAATAATAATAATAATAATAATAATAATAATAATAATAATAATAATAATAATAATAATAATAATAATAATAATAATAATAATAATAATAATAATAATAATAATAATAATAATAATAATAATAATAATAGTAATAGTAATAGTAATAGTAATAGTAATAGTAATAGTAATAGTAATAGTAATAGTAATAGTAATAGTAATAGTAATAGTAATAGTAATAGTAATAGTAATAGTAATAATAATAATAATAATAATAATAATAATAATAATAATAATAATAATAATAATAATAATAATAATAATAATAATAATAATAATAATAATAATAATAATAATAATAATAATAATAATAATAATAATAATAATAATAATAATAATAATAATAATAATAATAATAATAATAATAATAATAATAATAATAATAATAATAATAATAATAATAATAATAATAATAATAATAATAATAATAATAATAATAATAATAATAATAATAATAATAATAATAATAATATTAATAATAATAATAATAATAATAATAATAATAATAATAATAATAATAATAATAATAATAATAATAATAATAATAATAATAATAATAATAATAATAATAATAATAATAATAATAATAATAATAATAATAATAATAATAATAATAATAATAATAACAATAACAATAATAATAATAATAATAATAACAATAATAATAATAATAATAATAATAATAATAATAATAATAATAATAATAATAATAATAATAATAATAATAATAATAATAATAATAATAATAATAATAATAATAATAATAATAATAATAATAATAATAATAATAATAATAATAATAATAATAATAATAATAATAATAATAATAATAATAATAATAATAATAATAATAATAATAATAATAATAATAATAATAATAATAATAATAATAATAATAATAATAATAATAATAATAATAATAATAATAATAATAATAATAATAATAATAATAATAATAATAATAATAATAATAATAATAATAATAATAATAATAATAATAATAATAATAATAATAATAATAATAATAATAATAATAATAATAATAATAATAATAATAATAATAATAATAATAATAATAATAATAATAATAATAATAATAATAATAATAATAATAATAATAATAATAATAATAATAATAATAATAATAATAATAATAATAATAATAATAATAATAATAATAATAATAATAATAATAATAATAATAATAATAATAATAATAATAATAATAATAATAATAATGTAATTAAACTTTTAATGGGACATAAAAGCATTACTTAAACACAGTAAAACAACTTGAAATATATTCCTATTCAATGGAGTGCCCTGAAGTTTAAAATAGTGGTTGATCCATAACATAGGTGACATTGGAATTGTCCATTATAATACATACACATAAAAGATAAAATGGGAACAAATTTAAGTTAATTGATGGAAAGTATTCATTTCTTCACACTAGCCGTATACAGGCTAAAGAATTGGATTGATAGAGTCGACATGAAAGATTCAATGCCACGGCCCTGATTTGAACCACGGGTCTACGGGTTTCCGTCCAGTGGATCTAGCCCATTGAGCTGCCAACGTGCCGTCCTGGCATTAAATTCTGAAATTGACTCACATATTTCCCCGGTAAACCACTAGGGGCTCTCGCATCCGAGATACAGCGTTTGTGGCGACTTACTAACATAAGTACTTGAGTCTCTGGGTGAATATTTATCGTTAGTTAGATAATGTGGGTAGAAACATCATTGTAAATGTAAGTAACATAATCGTTAGTGACTTTTTAATGGTCAGAGAAAGTATTGTTTGTGTTGCACGTGTACGAGGTCTGTTCAATAAAGAATGATCATAATTTTTAAGGTCATATTTTTCGCACTAAAATAAAATCTTATTTATTCTATTAGCTTAATGTGAAGCAAACACGGCGTAGTAGTTTCATTGTTGGTACTCCTGGTTCCCGCCTGTGAGAAACAGGCAAGTTCAGACATGTTCACTATCGCATACCGCTGCAATGGAGGTAGCATGCAGCTAAAGTTGATGTTAGAGGAAGATCAGGAGTTTCTTTCAGACGTAATCGCTGTTGATGGAACTTAGCTACATCATTTTGATCCTGAGAGCAAACAGCAAAGCCCAGTGTGGAAATTTCCTTCATCACCAACCCCCAACGTTGCTTCTGCTGGGAAAGTTATGGCCATCTCATTCTTTGATATTCATGAAATGGTTTATGAGTATGTTGTACCTGCACACACATCAGTAACTGGACAATGCTACAGGGATGTCCTGAAAATATTGCAAGTCCATATCAGGCGCAAAAGGCCACATTTCCGTGAAGCAGGCTGGATGCCGCACCACGATAGTGCGTGGCCGCACATTGCCAATGTTGTCGCTGAATATCTTGCAAAAATCAACTTGAAGTGCATCCCTCACCCTCCCTGTAGTCCGGATATAGCCCCATGTTACTTTTTTCTATTCCCTAACTTGAAGATACACCTTCGTGGGAGATATTATCCATCATCACAAGCAGTGGTGAGGATTGCGGAGGCGATTTTGAAGGATCTCTGAAAAAAAATGGTTTCCAGCATGTCTTCGAAGATAGGCAAAAACGCTGGGACAAGTGCATCACATTCAGGACATACCATTTTGATAAGGGCCATCAAAATTATGAGGATGAGTAAAGGTACATTGTCAAAAAAAATTCTGATCGTTCTTTATTGAACAGCCCTCGTAAACTTTAAAAAATGTGCCTCTGCAATGGGGTACAATAAAGTTAAGGCTCAGTTTAATTATTCATCCAAGCGAAAAAAAGATAGGGTTAGATTCTATCACTTTTGGTTCTCTGCTGGAATCATTGGGGGCCACAATCTTACTAAGCACATCGTTGTCCAAATCTGGTCGCGCTTACCAACTTTAGTTCACCCTTTCATCTAAAGAGTCAACTTGGTGACATAAGGAGCTCATTATGTGCTGTACTTCGGTTACATAAAATCACTTTCTCTGAGCAGCTAAGGCAATGCTTGTATCATGGGATTTGCTCCGGAAGGGGAAGATTTTCTGAAGACTCTCGGTGGTAAATTTAGATATTATCTTTGTTACTGGATGTTCCATGTTCCGTGTAACAATGGACTATAATTCAGTCAAAGAAGTGTACGCTCGTGACTTGTGTGCTGTTGTCTTTGATAGTCTGCAGCTCCGTGCTTCGATATCCGTCGACTGGCCTTAGATTTACATGTTTAGGTTGGCCGTTAAGTGAATGCTGCGGTAGCTTTTCTTCTAACATTTTGGATATATTTCTAGGTTTCGAGGCGTATCAGATGCCGGACAGATGTGGGACAAATGTTTCCTCTAAGGAAAGAGTACATCATATGGACAGTAAAGGGCTGCTTGTTTTACAGTCCTTCATTAACCCTGTCTAAGCAGCTCAAGCTTGGAACAATTAGGGACTTTCACGCGTGTTCCTGCAGCTTTCCTTTTGCTTCCCTAAATACCTTGCAATGTGCGAGGTGTTCCCTTCAATGCCTAACATGTACTTATGATGTTTATAAATTCTATCTTCATGTTTACCGCTTGCTATAAGATCGAAATGGTGATGGAGCAATTTTCTTAGTAGAAGGTTTTTGGACATCTTGTTCATTTGTTCTGACAGTGGAAAAAGTTTTTGATTTTAGCGAAGGCATTCTGACACTTCTACTCGATATAAGCTACGCTGTTCAGATATCTCACTGTTCATAATGGTGTACTTAAAACACAAGGTATGTAAACGCGATCTGGGTCCACCAAAACAATATTTGCTTTTGACAAGTTGTATCCATTTACAGCACTCCAATATGTGGAAGCGTATGGGAAAATATGTGAACAAAAGATTTGTTTACGCAAATCTATCATATATACACAATAAGACAGTGATGTACACTCCTGTCAGGTACAATCAGGCTTTCTGTACAGCAAACGCTCATACATCGGCACGCGTGGGAAATCATAATAATGTGATTGAATATTGTACCAAGGAGAGAGAAGAGGGAATAAAAATCCTTTTGTGTCACGTAACCAAACTGGAAGCTGCAGTGGTAATCTACTTTTGGGTATATTTAATTGGCTAGCCTTTCATATAAGGCACAACACTACCAAGTGGTTAATTTGTGTTTCATAACTTAGTGTACGCAAGAGCACTAAAATTTTGCTCTTTTAGTAAACAAGATAACAACCGAATGTAGCTCCGTGTCATTGAAGATTAATACGCCGCAACACTCTGTAGACAGCAATAACTGTATTAGCGCTGTATTTTAGGAGGCAACGCTATTTATGTGTTTCATTCGCTTTTAAGCGGCACGTCTACCAATATCGGCCACCATATGAGTGCGACAGTTACGGAACAAGTAAGCAGAGCATTGGGAGTGCAATCATCCACAGTTCCCAGTTGCATTTACTGTGAGTACCTAGACGGAGGCATGCAGATGTTCCTTAACTCCTATTCTGATCGCAAGTGTTTAATGATGTTATATACTGTCAACAAAGCAGTAGGGCCCCCCACCCTCCAAATGTACTCATTTAATGGCCGACAAGTGCTTCAGAGAATATGACGTGCTATATATGTTAGTTGTGCAATTATCTAATGGAAACATGTCTATGTTTACAGACGATAATCTTAGTTGCTGTAGCTTGCTACCTACGCACCTCAACTGCAACCTTGTCGGAAGATTTACCGGTTGAATCAGCGAAAAATCCATCGCCTGAGTACTCGTCAGGACCTTGTACGAACTGCAACAACAAGAGGGACTGGTACGTTTCTGTTTGATTTGTGCTTTAAGCTTGCAATAGGTAAACGGAATTACTACAAGCAATTCATATGAAGTTATGTTAGTACATGAATCTTGAAAGATTTCTAATTGGATATACACTCTGTTGTATGTATAAATACAGGTCTTTTAATAAATGGTACCCTAATTTCTAACAGTTTTCCCACAAACATATCACATAATTTAATGTCTGACCTTTTCATGTGTGTAACTGTTGCGGTAAATGTACGACGCCACTCGTTATAGACTATCCGTTTTGCTCCAAGTTCACGCTTCGGTGCATGACCTGATGGCCTAGTTAGTGTGCGGTCATTGTCCTCGTATACTAAATTAGTCGAACTTAATCCCAATACAAGACTATTCCGCGAAACCTGCCCACTCTGCGTTACACATATTGGAGGAATTTGAACATATGCAAGTCAACTTGTAAACACCAGCCAACTCGAAAACATGCTTTTATTAATAAATAATATTAATAGTTCACAGATACAGCAAATATGTATGTAATTTGTTTCTTATATAGTGTTCAATTGCCAATATGATATTCTGCATTTATAGACCCAAAATCTGTATGTGATCAAAAATGAGGGATATAAGCAACTTGAAAATTGCCAAAATATAATGTATATCCATATTTTCTTAGTACCTACAAGAATATTGACAGTAATTACTGCACATTTTGTTCTCGAATAGATTATAATACATAGAGGAATAACGGTATGTAAGAGCTGTTTATACAAGTGGAGATTGTCCATTCCTCAAATTTAAACATTTTTATTGTAATATATTAGGTATTTAAAATACATATACACAAAATATATGACTATTATGGAAACTTTATAGCTATAACCACATGCTTTAATTTTCGGTACAGTGGTAATCATTAATTGGATCTACAAAACATAAGTAATATGGGTGTGGGTTTCCTGCATGATCTGTAACCAATAAAAAATTAAAGCAAGAGTATTATTTTGTACCTGGTGAAATACATTTAAAAAGCTATCTAAAACAATTAAAATTCAATTTCGATGGCGGCAGTAACATGTGCATCGTTTCTGTGTCACTGATGAAAACATATACATATGTATACATACATATATACACATTATATGTATATACACACATATAAACCATAGTTTGCTCGTTTAACTTCACGCAAATAGTTAAACTCTATCATCGCAGCAGGTCAGTACCATTCCTGTCTTTCATTTCGGTTATAATATTGTAAATTGGTTTTAATTTGTGTTCCTTAATGAGAGTATCTCTAAAGTACTACTTAAAAGTTATAAAAATAACAAATGTAACTTTTCCTCATTAAATTTGGATTCAAAAATATAGTAAAATGCCGCTTTTTGCACTTGGTGCCTTTAAACTGTCAAATAGTGTAAGTTATAAACAGAGAGGCGAATGCCCCTTATTAGGAGTGCTTGTAGCTATTTTTTTAAATATTCCTTAAGATTTAGTTTTGCAAATTTGTTTCCAGACATATGCAGTGCTTCTCAAGAGCATATTAGAGAAAAACACCACATACTTCTTTAAAAGTACTGCTCCTATTTTTGGAAATAAATGATTGACATTTTAAAAACTAAAAAATGTGGAGGACTATAAAGAGGAGCCATTTTTTTCTTATCAATCAGGAGTTAATATAAAAAACCTTAGAAAATATATTGTGGCGAACACATTGTAGCGGCGAAGCTGCGTGAGAAACGAGTTCAAAGGGACGGACAGTACAGTGTGGAGATAAAAGCTTACCGAAAGGGCGGGGGGAAGGAGACGTATTTCTGGAGATTTCGTCTTTCTTCTAACGCCATCCTGATTGAGAACATTCCCCGAATTTCTGGAGTAGTGAGTAGCTATAAAAGGAGCCGCCGCCTGCTACAGTCAGTCAGTCAGTCAGTCAGTCGGTAATTGGACGCGTGTGCGTGAACAGCTGTAAAAGTAAACTTTGTTTGTGGTCGATGACCTTGCAAGTTGTATTGTGTATGTGACGTAATTCTGGAATGTCGTGTTGACCGAAGGATATTTCTACGGAAATAAAAAGCAATTGTTAGTATTTGCAACCTGGACTTTTAATTTCACGAACCCTCAAAGTTACAATATACTTCTGTAAACGCATTTACTAAGAAACCTGAATTTTTTTAATTAGATATACTTATAAATGTACTGTTTGCACAACTTATTTATAATGATGAACGTATGCAATAAGAAGTAATGTTACAAATGACTATAAAGGCTACAATTATGAAAAAGTCAAAATTCACTTTAATGTCTGGCCTAAGCTCCAACAAGGAGTGGAGTTTCCAAATTTTACAGGTGCACTACTGTCTTAGTTTGTTTTTTCAGTACAATAGCCTAGAGATTCGACATCGGCTGGGTGGAGTCAAAGGTTACTTACCTAAAGGTGGAAATTTCACGAAGGGGAATTACTTTTGCGATATAAGAAAATGAGAAGACGTGCAATTCATACATCGAAAGGGTGTATTTTTATTATCTTAACATCACAGATGTTTAACGTACGTTGTTCGACATTGATAAGTATATAATTTTATTAGATCACTTATCCCATGCTCACTTCTTAGCGCAGGTGGTAGCGTGTCTGTCTCTCATTCAACAGATCCCAAGTTTGAATCTAGATCAGGGTGAGTTTTCTATATAGGGTCTTTCCGGGAGTCTCCTCCTGAAAGATGAATGTTGGGCAGCTCTGAGTCCTGTGACCCTAGGCTCTTTTGAGCATCATTTCACCCATTTCTTTCATCGTCCTATATGTCTTAGCGCTGAAGGGCGTTAATTAAAACAAGAAATCCTCTCCCATATTAAATTAGAGATATTAATGGTTTGGACCTTAAACCTTTGATTGCTTTAAGTGAAAGTGTTACGTGCAAAACGAAAGTTTTTATTATGTTTTATGTTACTCAAAAGCAAATTATGTGCTCTGCAAATCAGAGTATTCAGTTTCTGTATGCTTATGTACTGTTTGTTCTTTTCTGGTCAGTAAAAAGTAATATAGATTCGACGAGAAAGAGTATTTTGAACACCTGATTTTTATTTAATGGAGGCACCACA
Organism: Mantis religiosa; assembly: GCA_030765055.1. Classification (NCBI taxonomy): domain Eukaryota; kingdom Metazoa; phylum Arthropoda; class Insecta; order Mantodea; family Mantidae; genus Mantis; species Mantis religiosa. Next base: position 3,950,344 of record CM060950.1, on the reverse strand, counting down.
AATTTGCAGAGATGACAATTCTCCATCTAATAACACACAATACATTGCACCCAAACATTTCACAAAAAAGAGAAAAAAAACGAAGGATATGGCAAAAGTTTTGGGCCAACCCTTTACACGTATTGCACTTTACTGAGTATACAAAAAGGTATAATGTGTGTATTTATTTCACAGGCTAGACACGCTCTTGGGCTCCGACTCCATGGGAACAATGAAGAACAATGATACAAACAACAGCTCAATTATTTTAAGCAAACGCAGCGTCGACGGCTGTAGTTCCTCATTGGAAGAAGAAGTAGAAGAAGAAGAAAAAAGAGAAACAACTTGTATCTGCCAAAGTTCGATGAGCTTTGTGGATCTTGGCCCAGAAGTATACCCTCGGTATCTTACAAGTCTCATATGCAGCAATTCCTTGTGTGAATGACATGGCACACCTTGTATGCCCATCTACAGGGTTGCCTATGTACTCAGGAACAAGAAGGATCAAACCTCATCATGGCCTCACACACAAACCCAAGGACCTGATGGAGAGATAACTGAGGTGGCCGCTCTTTGGGCCACTAGAGCATTTCCTTACACACTTCCGCTGAACCTCAGTCGGAAATGGAGGCTTGACGCAATCCGCATTGTCGCAGCTTGCTTATGTGCGAAAAGGCATTAATGCAAGACTACTACTACTACTGGAGGTGACATCATTTGACAACTGTAACTTTACCTAAAGCATAATTACTACCCTAAACGTGTGTAGTGTAACACACACTATACTTCTGTAAATGCTTAATGTATACTAAAGCATATTAAATAGTATATTTAGTGAGGTTTACGTATATACCTAACATCAAAGCTAGTCTCTTGTAATTTTTAGCAAGTATTCGGAAGAAAATTTCTTCCGTTGAATTCAGTAACTTCTCACAGCTTACAACTAAAGGCATTGTTTTCACTGTTTTCAATAAGCACACTTATAATATCCCTAGTAAAATCATAAATTATAACCTTAAATACTTGTCTTTATTAAATATATTGGTAGCTGTATAGCAGCTTGAATTACAAACATAGAGGTACAATCATGAAAACAGAAATAATTTACATTTATTGAAGTCACTATAATTATACAGGGGGTTGAAGGAGTGTGTATGCCATCCTCAAGAAACAAGTTCCATGTACTAAAACAAATCAAGATTACAATACAATTTTTTTCTGTGAATATAAAATGTTTACCGTAATCTGTCGTAATGTAAAGCACGTGTGGAACGTTTGAAGGAAGTCTAACTGAAGTATATGATAAAGCAACAATTAACGTTCATTTGCTTTATCTTCATAAGAATAATTCGGATATCTGTGGAATTTCTAAAATTCACCATTTGATTTAGATTCATTTAACATTATAATACACTAATCGGTGTTTAAACTACATAAAGAGAACATTTCTGGCATACTTTTGAAGTTTTTCTTCAGTTCATTAGTTCCTTTATGTCTGTTAGTACTACACAATAATATTACTCTTTGAAAAAAATGCCTTATGTTGAAACTCTTTAATGCTCTTTTAAAGTATAGGGATTAATTTTGAATTACTTCACAATTTGGGGAGAAAGTACGCTTTAAATTAACACACTTTATCATTTACTTAAAAAAGCTTTCAAATTATTAAAGTCACAACTAAACACGATAATAACTATTCCTCTTATTAGTTGTATCCTGTCCTTCATAAGGAGGTCTACAACGTTTCATTAATTTATACCGAAAAACACAGCGAGTGAAACAGGTTCAAAATAGAGAAATGACGAAAAAAGAAAACCCCAGCACAGGGAGTTTAATAATTATTAATAACAAATAACACTGATGTTTATGCTGATTTTAAAGCATTTCGTACCTACAGATAGACTTTCCGTACATTTCTGTGCCCCTGCAAATAATTTAGAATAGTTTAATATCTACAGAGTACTGATTCTCCCTTGAATGGTTTGTTCACTTGAAAATAGGAGTAATATATTCTTTTAAATGACTTTCGATATGAAGCTTGGCATTTTTTGGCTATTTAAAGGAACGGTGTAATTATTCAGCTTTCATTTTTGTGGTCTTCAAATTGTGGATTGCGCTAGAGTTTGCGACCTCTTACATGGAGCAGCACGCCGAATCTCAACACGACAACTCCGGGTGAACTACTTCACTGCCGGTTCACACTGTCCGCTGACTCCTCAATGCGGAGCTTGGAATTACTGTACTCTTGAACTGCTTCACTATACAGTTCCACTTCACCACAGAGCTGGGAACGTACCGCAGCTCCTTGCACTGCTCTGGAGAAACACACAACTCAACTGACCGCTGGTTCATGAGCCGCTGCGTCAACTTATCATCGCTGAGCTAAATTCCTAGACTGGAACTTGAAGCTCGAAACACATACAAAAACCTATAAAAATCAAAACATTAAGACTGCTATACAGCACCCACATTATCCCTTATACAGTCCTGCCGAGGCTGCAAGAACTTTCTGGAACTGTATAATTCTCAAATACTTATTGGAACAGGCTTAGAAGGTATTTGCACTATAAAAATACAACATGCCTTTGGCTTCCTGACGTCTACGAACGATATTTAGTGCCCGCTTATTTGAGGCGTACGTTCTGCTCCTCTACCCCTCCAAGGTAAGCTTTACACTTCAGTGTGACAATATTTTAATTCAGTTTTACTGATTATTATTATTATTATTATTATTATTATTATTATTATTATTATTATTATTATTATTATTATTATTATTATTATTATTATTATTATTATTATTATTATTATTATTATTATTATTATTATTATTATTATTATTATTATTATTATTATTATTATTATTATTATTATTATTATTATTATTATTATTATTATTATTATTATTATTATTATTATTATTATTATTATTATTATTATTATTATTATTATTATTATTATTATTATTATTATTATTATTATTATTATTATTATTATTATTATTATTATTATTATTATTATTATTATTATTATTATTATTATTATTATTATTATTATTATTATTATTATTATTATTATTATTATTATTATTATTATTATTATTATTATTATTATTATTATTATTATTATTATTATTATTATTATTATTATTATTATTATTATTATTATTATTATTATTATTATTATTATTATTATTATTATTATTATTATTATTATTATTATTATTATTATTATTATTATTATTATTATTATTATTATTATTATTATTATTATTATTATTATTATTATTATTATTATTATTATTATTATTATTATTATTATTATTATTATTATTATTATTATTATTATTATTATTATTATTATTATTATTATTATTATTATTATTATTATTATTATTATTATTATTATTATTATTATTATTATTATTATTATTATTATTATTATTATTATTATTATTATTATTATTATTATTATTATTATTATTATTATTATTATTATTATTATTATTATTATTATTATTATTATTATTATTATTATTATTACTACTACTACTACTACTCCAACTACTACTACTACTACTTCTACTACTACTACTACTTTGGACGTCGTTTCAAATAATACGCAGTGTGGCTTTGCAGTAGCGTGCTACATAGGCAATAAAATTACTAGATGTTTAACATAAACTAATTCCACTTCACACCACTAAAACAAAGAAAGGTAGTTCTTATAGGTAGTATCATTAAACTATGCTTAGAAGCATAATCTACATGTATTATATAAATACCTAAAACACGGTTACACTGCGTATCAATAACATAAAATCTTCTTTGAAAGTATGGGGTGAGCTTTAGACGATGACGGGGTATTTGGCGTACACCATGGGAATTAATATAGACAACGGATTATAGAAAGAGAAAAAGAAATTCAAATAACTCTTACAAGGATTTTCCTGCGCTATAGGTCTTCTTGAGTAATATTAGTTATATTACAGAAGGTTTCCCATTGTACACATAAATGAAAACAGTTCTTCCATATTTATATTCTGATAAAATACTTGTTTTTCATAACTGCAAGCTAGAAAAGTGAAAACAAATCTTTCACATCGCAGCTGGTAATTGCTCAGTTTTAAACCTTTTCACTAAAAATATAATTTTCAGTCTATGGCCTTAATGCTTCTCTAACATAAATTTAAATTCTGAAGGAGATATTTGCATAGACACTGCTTCCGTACAGAAAACTAATTGAAGATTTGTTGCTATGTTAAAATTAAGAAGAGTAATTAAATCCATAAAATGTATATAACCTCTCATACCTGTTGTTTATATAGATGATTAATTATTGTATAATGCTACTCAATATGATATTCTGTATGTAAATATATGCAAATAATAAACTAAATTAAACAAACTCTGGTTGTACTCTTATACCTACCACAAATGTCAAACAAAACTCCTTCAATAGACCTATTTGTCCCCTCCTATTCGTTCCCTATTTCTCAGAAACCACTTAGAAGTTAACTAACAACCATTCCGGAATGCAAGAAGAGTCCACTTGTCACTTCAGAATCATGTTCATCATAACTTTCATAAGAAACGTGAGAAAAATGCAGGTCAGATATGACTATAAAAGCAGAATTTAAAATTTGCGCTTTTATTCTTATGCCCCTCAACGTATTTCAAAACGAAAAGGGTGTTATTTCATCGATCTTCCTTCTAAGAATAAGTAAAAATATTGTGAGTTTATTTTAAAGTGGGCCGTGACACTGTTGTTTTGGGTCAAATTTGTTAAGAAATGTCAGTTCAAATGGGATGTAGTAGAAGGTGCATCTAGAAAGTAGTCCTGTTGACCGATAAACAGAACAAAAACATCGATAAATAAAAGTTTTTGTTGGAATAAGTACATTTATTCACTGGTTATTCCTCAATCATTTTGTTTTCACAGTCAAATTAGAGGTAATGGACTTCAGTGAGGTATCACTGTCCCTAGTTGTTAATATATTGGACTTCAGGCTGTAAGCATATTATGATTTCTTGTGGCAAAGCGCTACAGTGAAAATGGTAGGATTAAACACAAAATTTGTCAAGAGCAGTTCAAAGGTGTTGGCGGGAGAAAGGAACTTATTACGTCATCCTGTTCTCATGGCAACCTGTAAAGTCGCCAATTACAGGGAAGTTGCTGTGAAATCAATACCTTCACAATGAAAAGCGCAAGCTCGGCTCTGTCAATAATAACATTAAGTACCACGTGTTCTTTCCATTTATGCCCGATTTCACCAACAGATGTTAAAATTGACGTTAACAAATATAACGTAACAATTGTCAATGTTAAATTTCTTGCATTTAACCAACCTGTTTTCTTAAAATGTTAACAAACCTGTGTTAACGCCAAGAAACTTGTAAATATCACAGCTATAGAAGGATATGGGTGATTTTCTGAACGTACTCCGATGCGTTTTTGTTTTCATTTTCGTCTGCACAAATGGCGGATGAACAAAATCATAAATAAAGCCGTGAGACAAATTTCTCATCGACGGAGAAAGAATTGTTAATTGAATTGGTGACGAAGTGTAAGGATACCGTGGAAAATAAGAGGACGGATGCAGTGAATGTAAAAGAGAAAGATGTCGCGAGGAAAATATTGGAAACGAATTTAATTTAAATGCATGTGCCACTACTACAAGCACCAAACAACTTGTCAGTATTACGTAAATTTAAAACGAGGTGCGAAGAACAAGTGCCTTAAACGTTTCAAGACGGGAGGTAAACAATGTATTATCCATATAATTCAGTGAATTATAAAATCGCAAAGTTACTAATACTTGAAGCAAAGGCGAGATGGTCATATTCCTTTCGATGCATGTTCTAACTCATTATTACGTAAATTTAAAACGAGGAGCGAAGAAGGGCAAGTGACTTGAACATTTCAAGACGGCAGGTGGACAATGTATTATCCACATAATTCAGTGAATTATAAAATCGCAAGGTTATTGATACTTGAAACTAAAGTGGGATCGGCATATTCCTTTCGATGCATGTTCTAACTCAGTATTACGTAAATTTAAAACGAGGTGCGAAGAAGGGCAAGTGACTTGAACGTTTCAAGACGGCAGGTGGACAGTGTATTATCCACATAATTCAGTGAATTATAAAATCGCAAGGTTATTGATACTTCAAGCAAAGGCAAGATCACCATATTCCTTTCGTTGCATGTTCTAACCTCTCTTGTACTTCCGCAGTAACCTTCATAGCAACATGTTTTGACAGTCTATACCTTCGTAAAACAATTTTCTTCGGATAGTTCCTCAAAATCATTTCTCCTCATAGGCCGTACTCTATTACGAATGCCATTTAGACGTTCTAAAATATAGCAAATCGACATCAACAGCGGGTTTATGCTCGCTATCTTGACTATTTACAATTGTTAAGGACTTAACGTTAGAAATTCGGCATGTTAGTTTAACATGAGATTTAATACTTGTGTTACGCTAACACTTTTTGGTGAAATGCAATTTTTGTTTTAACTATTGTTAAACTCGTGTTAATTCTTAACATTTGTTGGTGAAATCGGGCATTAGCAAGACGACTGAGTTCATTTCCAAGAATCTCTGCCTAATGGTATCTGGTGGCGAGTGGTGGTGGCTGACACAATACGTTAGCTTACTTGTTCCTTATCTCTATTTGGCTGTAGGAGGTTTGGGTTTACGGTTGGATTTCACACAGAAATTTCATTTATTAGTATTATTACTTATAGCTCTGCTTATATCCAGATTTGATTGTAAGTCAAGAAACTGAGAAGAAATACGTTATCTGCTAACCACGCTATAAATTGCCACCAAAATATAAGGGCCAAAAGGTGGGTCGGAATTTCGCCCCGCAGAACATGCGTGCTAGTAAATCGCATTAAATAGGACCGAAGCTTTTAAATAGGCCTAAAAATCATCGGCCTGAACCGACTTTGCACTCCCAACTTTGAAAATAGAAGGCCTCTATCTAACCCACTGAGGTACCCAGATCGACAAAGTAGCGGCAGGGGAGGGGCAGCTTGGCTATGAACCTGGATCATTTTCTGTAGGATACAATTTGTCACAACTTTATGGATGCAATGAGTAAAAAGAGATCTTACCATAGCAGAAATTAATTCTGCTTCGCAACATGCAATATCTACGTCAACCGAAGTTCATGCCTGCGGTAAATACTTTCCCATAATTTTCAGAACATTTTTGGCTATACGAGAAATGTGTAAACGCTGCCTAGTCACTCCGTACAAAATGGTGAGGTTGACCAGAGTGTAACTTTAACAATTTGTGTGTCATTACATAATTGAGAAGAAAAAAATGTTCTTCATGGTGATAATTCTCCATGTGTCATTGCACAATGCCATGTACAAGTACATTTATTCCTCCAAACTCGGTGGAGATTAGTTAACAGCCTTTCTGAGAGATTAATTTTCACTCCTAACCGAAGAGCGACTCCCTTACTCCTCAAGCAGCACCTTCATGCTGTACGGAATGAGGCCAGATTGAGCTATACTTTGCCATAGTTTGATTCCAAAACGCTGCATAATAACAAAAGTGCGCTGATTGTGAAATTGGGCTAACTATTTATGGTTACTGCAGTGGGCATTCATAATGGTTAGTGAGTCACAGCTGAAGATTCCAAATATGACCTGCTATTAGTATATCTATCATCTGCTGTAGACGCTCGCAAGGCCAATAGTTTAGACACAAAACAGGAGTTGGTGCTAAGTTCGTTCCATAAGGCCCAATGATAGTTTCCGTTAATTCTCGCTATTTCGAGTAATGCACATAAAAGGACCCCAGTGAAGAACAACAAAACAAAACCTTCTCCTATCTCTTCTATACTAATGGAATTTGCAACCTGAGAACAAACAGCGCCTCATGTACATCAGGAGGCTACAACGAAATATTCACCTTCTATTTAGCTTTCCAATCCCAGTACACCTTATTCAACTTTACTTTGCTTTGCTTTGTGTTGAATTTAAATTTATGATTTTCTGGTATTTAAATACATTCACATGGGAATTTAAGTGCCAGTGCGCACGTGCATGTCAGCCCTTGGGTTCACAGAATTCTGTCATTTGAGTTCGATTGAATGTACTAAATTTACACATTTCAAATTAGAGGGCAAAGTTTCTGGTGGAATTTTGTATGTTGGTATGATGGTTATTTCTTACAATATGTGGCACCATGGAAACAAAACACTGTCTGCAAACATTAAAAGCAAATAGTACTGTTTATATTTTACTTTTGTGTGAGTTTCTAACTTGGTCGGGATTTTCTTGTGCTTCTCGTTAAACTACATACTGTTTATATATAGTTGATGAATTTTAGTGTATTATTTAACATTTATATAGGTATTTTATGCATCAAAACGTGCGTATAACTGTTATATAGGTTGTAGGTAAAACATTCTTTGAAACAACTGACCTTCTGTTGACTGTGTATAGTTAGGATCATGAATAGTTTAAACGATACATGGGAAGAAACACCTAAACATAACACAACAATGGGAACATACTTGAGGCCTGATGTAAGAAAACTAATGCCTGTGTACCAAAGGCTGGGTACATTGGGTAAGACACGAAATGCAAATGAAAGTTTACATAACATGATATGGCATAATTGCCCAAAAGAAATATTTGTGTCAAAGAAGAGACTTCAGGTTGCTGTGACATTAACCATCAGTGAATTAAATTTTGGTTGTTCTGCCTCACTCAAGCTGCAGTCAGACATAATGGACACTGAAATTTCACCAGCATCTTTAAAAATTAGCCAAGGGAAGGGCCAATTACGCTTGCTTCATTCAGCACTTTCTGCGAAGGTAACTTCTAGAACATCCAGAAGGAAACTAAATTTGAAGAAAACTGCTGCAGAAGGGAGAAGGAAGAGGCAGAAGGGCGCCACTTATCTATCTGGAGGGTTTTAGTCTGCTTCAAGGCATGTAGCTGAGAAGGAAAATGTGTTGGATTTTAATATTTGATTTACTCAGTTCTAGATTTTTCAATATTTTTTGCAATTCAAAATGTTCCACACGATGCAGTTTTGATTCAGTCCCTAAAAATTTTTCAACACATGTTCTTATAAATCAAAATTTTTTTTTATCATATGAATTTTTAATATGCATTATATTTTTAAAGTTATTGATTTATAAAATCAAAGGTTTATTAATTTTTTTGGCTTTTTTTTGTTTGCTCCACGCCTAATTTTTTCCCCTCTGGAACTAAAGGCAGTATAAGAAATTCATATGACATATATTTTCTTCATAACTATCTGAATATTTTTAAAAATAGAAAAATTAAAATTTTGAAAATTTTTATCACGTGGAGTGGTTTGAATTTTGCCCAATTTTTGAATTTCATATATTAATTACTCAAAAACTATTGAAGATATAAGAAACAAATTTTTAATCCTGTGTCCGCTATGCATCAGAACTAAGTGGTAAAATTTCCAGCAACATTGGTTGAAAATTGCTGGATTTGGGGTTTTCGGTGCTGCATCCCCTTAAAAGTCCAAGTTGCAGAAATTCAAAATGATCTTTATTTCGGTAGAAGTACACTTTTGTCAACACTTACAGTAGCATAATTAAGTCACAAACACAATTACAATCTTCCAAGGTCGCCTTCCACAAACAAAAGCGTTCACACAATTCAGTTCTGATTGCACTTTTTTACGACTCTGTTTACAACTGTCCGATAAACTGTCCGACCATTCATGATTCCAGACGGTTGTAGAATGTTCTGTATCAATGAAGATGTTACTAGAATTTTCCATTTATCTAATTTTATTTGTTTCGGTAGACCTTTTATCTCCGCGCTATCTTTATCTGTTTCGGCATACTCTTTATCTCCGTGTCCCACTATCAGCCCCTTATCTCTCCACGCTGCACTGTCCCTTTGTGCGCGTTGCAGCCAGTAGTGACAATATAGAAAAGGGTTGTATTTGTATACAAATATAATTGAGAATTTTCAGCTCTCCATAAAAAAGGAGCCCTTCTTTGCGGGTTTGTGTGAGACTATTAAGGTACACCAGATCAATGAAAGTACTTTGGTACTTTGGCTGTGATTACGATTTAGTGTGATATACCAAAAGGAGGATGCAGTAGCCTTTGTGCCCTTATCAACACCTTTTTCTTTAAGGGAGCCTTTTGGAACTTGCCCCGTAGATCAGTTGGCAGAGCATCTGACTTCTATGGGGAGGGTCAAAGGTTCGATTCTCCGCTGGGAGTGTTAACTTTTCTCCAACCAAGCTTATTAACTGACTTTCCCGATGCTGGCGTGTAAATGCTTATGTGGAGGTATATGTGTGTAATGGATTGTTTAAAGACCAAAGGAAAAGCACTATACATGAGCAAACACCATGTCGACAGGCAAAGTACTTCGAATATAAATGGTTGCCGGTATAAGAATTGAAGCAAATCATCATTGGAGCAACTTTTTTGAAATTCAAACTTGGTGTTATATTAAATATATTTAGAAGCGAGGATATAAGTAAATAATTAACTAGTAACCTGCTACTGAGGTATTCAAACATTATTTTATAATAGTATTACTGTCATTTCTTGCATTTTAATACTTTTGGAGAAGTAGGCAAGGTTGATAATTTAAATAAAAAACTGTTGTTTAAACTCAGTTTGCTCCATAACATCCGATGATAATTTCCGTTATTTCTCGCTGTTTCACGTAAGGAATATGCCATTGTCTCACGAAAATACAACGAAACAACCCCTTCTGCTCCCTCTTCTACCCTAATAGAACTATCATCCTGCGAGCAGTACGTAATGTACATCAGAAGGTCAAAATGAAACTTCTATTTATTTTTGCAATCCTAATAAACTGTATTCAAGTTTTCTTTACTGAGTGTACTTTTGCTTTGTGTTGAATGTAAGAGAGTTCTAACATTTTGCATTGAAGCTTAAATGGTGAAAGTAATCAAGCACTGCATTATGTAGATAAAAGTATTCAATTGTGCACAAGTATAATAGAGAATTTTCAACCAGGCCATACAGAGGGCCCCTCTTGGAGCCAGCGAGAACAGCTCACATTTGTAACCAAGAGGGATGGCTCAGGCCGTTTCGTCTGTGGCCCGGATTCGATTCCCGTGGTCGATTTACCTGACCAATGGGTTTCCTCGGGGTTTTCCCGGATCGCTAGGCAAATGCTGGATATGTTAATTTCATCCTCCGAATTTCCTGTTCCTTCATTTCATCTCCAATATCATTTCACACCATTTCTCATCTGGTGGTCTCTTTCAGGGTAGAAGTGTTGGCGGGTGTCTCGGCGGTGCATGTCAGGATGATATGCTCTGAGGAAAACTACTTCCTCCTCCGGTAGGTCGGCTGCTGGCCTCCGCTCCTCTGCTGGGACCATTTCGGGACCGCCAGCCAGGGACCTTTAGGGCACGAATCGCCTGCCTGGGCCCATTACGGCTCGGCTGCTGGACCCGCTGTGGGGGAGCGAGTTCGTTGTCCTGGCCTGTCGGGGGAAGTCTCTTACAAAGCCAACTGTACGGACCCTGCCCTCTGTACCATCGTGGCTCCTTGGGTCGGACGCCGTCTGTCTCCTTCACCTCATCCTTCCGCCCAGGGGTGCCCCAACTTGGGGGCATATGAACAATGGGCCCAGTATGATGACCTACGTACCGAATCCCCTCCGTAATGAAATACCATACCAATACTATTTGTTACTCTTGGTACCTTTACGGAATTGGTAACATATATTTAACTTTCCTTTGTATTTTTCTTACAGAATGTTTTATTTACAGATATATATTTTTTTAACAAATGTAACCTCTTAACATCGCAGACTGAACGTAGAGGCAGTGCGTTAACGTGTGGGACTGCTGCACATGAGATCTCCTGACTTCGGTTTTTGTTATTGACACTTAAACGAGTGTTGGGGTGTTTACCTCTCTTCAAGGACTCCCTTTCTCTCCTTTCCCTTCATTTTCATTTTTTTATATGTACTATCTTTGTGATATCGTATTTCAAATCTGTGAGGCAAGTCGAAGAACTTTATGTCTTCTAAACCTCAAATCAGTTGGTGAAAAACTTGCTTCATTGCGTGGGGAGTATGCTAGGGTTCGATTCTCTAGTAGAAATAGGAGTTTTTCTGTAGCCAAGATTATGCCGGTCTTCATAATGGCCCTCGCATAATTCTGCGTTTCGTGTCGGAAGGAATTGTGCTTTTGAGCCAGCCTCAAGTTTTCTTAGACGAAAAATATTACAAAATCCAGTGGTTCTCATTTCTCTGAAATACGACCATTGTTCAGGATGGTTGAAAAGACTTCAAAATGTCATAAAAATTAACTATATACATATAAAGCGAATATTTTTTAGCAAGATGGCCCCAAACCGCGAAGCTGGAATTTAATCCATGGATCTCTTCTTTATTTGGGCGAAACACAATTAGACTCTGTAAGAACTCAGTATTACTGATATTATATGACAGCTGCCCCGCCAATGTATTAGGATTGGAAGAGAAAATGGGATGTAATTTCAGTAGGCTTCTCAGCCAAATTAGAGGTACCAAACTGAAGTGGGGTGTCACTGTTCTTATTTGCTAAATGGGTTAGTCTTTGCAATTTGGGCATGCCATTATTTAATGTGGTAAAACGCTACAATCCAAATGGTAGATTTAGAGACCAAATGACTGTCATCAAGAGCAGTTTAAAGGTGTTGGCGGGAGGAAAGCACTTCCTACGTCATCCTGTTCACATGGCAACCGATAAAGGCACCAATTACAGGCAAGCTGTTCCGAAATCAATACATTCACAATGAAAAGCGCAAGCTCGGCTCTGCTCAATAATAACATTAAAAATCACGTGTTTTTCCTGTTAGCAAAGTGACTGGATTTATTTCCAAGAAAATTTTATCTAATGTTAGCGTACTATTATGTTGACCTTAAAATGGAAGGTTGCTGACACATAATTTATTGTGCATATTCCAAAATGTTACAATTTACAACTTTTGGCTACATTTATTTGTCTTTACCTTGTTCCTACCTTGGCTTACATGACACCCTGGTCTTCTGCTCTGCCAGGTAGCTATTAACCTACATACCTCCTTGTCACTTACTTAGTCCCATTCTTCACCTTCATCTTCCTTTCTTATATTCTTTACATTTCTGGTCCATTTTTCTTTTCCTTTCTTGCAATAGCTCACTAATAATTCTTACCTTCTTTTCCCCCCTGTCCATTAACATATTTATAGCTACTATCCTCTCCTCTACCTTTTCCCATTTTTCCTCCCAAACCCTTTCTCTCCACATTGCAACCTGCTCGTATTCTGTTACATAGTGTTCTATGCTTTCTCCCCCCCCCCACACACTTCAAAAATTCCCTTTTCGCTTATTCTTATCCCTCTTAGAAATATTGTTCCTGTCCTCATCCAAGATAACCCTTCTCTCTCTCTCTCTCTCTCTCTCTCTCTCTCTCCTCTCTCTCTCTCTCTCTCTCTCTCTCTCTCTCTCTCTCTCTCTCTCTCTCTCTCTCTCTCTCTCTCTCTCTCTCTCTCTCTCTCTCTCTCTCTCTCTCTCTCTCTCTCTCTCTCTCTCTCTCTCTCTCTCTCTCTCTCTCTCTCTCTCTCTCTCTCTCTCTCTCTCTTCTCTCTCTCTCTCTCTCTCTCTCTCTCTCTCTCTCTCTCTCTCTCTCTCTATCTCTCTCTCTCTCTCTCTCCTCTCTCTCTCTCTCTCTCTCTCTCTCTTACCTATTGCAGTAATCTACATATGCTTCTCGGCCCAATTTATTTTTATTTCCTTGTAAAATTGTAATGGTTTCATATTTTCTAGACTTCATCATATTTCCTGTCTTTCTATACCTTCTATTCTGCATTTTAAAACTTTACCCACATCGCTTGTATTCCTTTCCTCTAATTTCCATATATCTTCCATTCCTATTTTTTCCATAATTCCTCCTATCACTACCCCCCAGCTATTTGAGTTCACTAAACTTTTTTGCAGTCTCATGCATAATTGCATAATTTCTCCTTCTTCTTTTGCCAAACACTAAACCAAAATTTTATTGTTCTTTCCATTGTTATTCCATTTCTTCTTATCTTTCCTAGTTCTACTAAAACTACTTCCCTAGGTGCTGATCTTGGTAAGCCTAGTAGCTCTTTAAAAAAACTTCTGTAGTTTTGGTCCACCGTTTTGTTTACTTCTGTGCCCCCCCCCACCAGATCTCCACTGCATACGACATTTTGGATTCAACTAGCGCTTCATACATTCTTTCTAACCACTTGGTTGTCATTTCTAGTTTATATTTACATATTCTTATTCCATTCATTGCCGCCCTTCCTTTTACTTCCATTTTTTTCCTGTGTGTTCCCCACTTTCCATTGTTATACAACCTTACTCCTAAGTATTCAAATTCATTGACTACTTCTACCCTTTTGCCATTTAGTACCCACTTTTCATATTTTCTTTAGTTTAACTCCCTTCTTGAAGACCATAACTTTCGACTTATTTATGTTTATTTTTATTCCCCACTCTTCACACAGTTTCTGGATTTCATTTATTGCCTTCTGCAATCCTGCTACCGAATACCTCACTGATAATTTCGAGAGATTTCTGGAACAAACAGGAATCGAATGTTCTATCACCTTCCAGAAGCGTAACCCTATCTGTGCCGGCAGGTGTTTTATCTCGCGCTTGGGCCGCGCCGTGGCTCAGTAGTTAGACCGCTTCGCTCTCACCAAGGCGGCCCGAGTTCGATCCCAGGCGACAGCAAAGTGAGATTTGTGGTGGACAACACGGCGCTGGGGCGGGTTTTCTCCGGGACCTCCGGTTTCCCACGCCATCTCATTCCACCGCTGCTCCATCTTCATCTCATGTATCATCAGTGTCACCGCCTGCGGAGCCGTATGTAGTAAAAGCGGGCGTTAAACACTACACACATATCTCGCGCTATCTTAAATGTTCCCACATACTCCTTATCTCCAGGCTCTTTGTGTACACAAGCCACGCTATCGCGATTGGGTTCACGACAATATTAAATATGTTGAGCAGGGGGAAATAGCAGGTGTTGCAAATTTAGTAAAGCTAATTATAATGGAGTGGTTAGAAATTCTGGAATTGTTCGCAGATATGAGCTTAGGAATGAGATGATGTGAGGAACAAATGTTTGTAAGAGTGTATTAAGTAGAAAATAAGTTGTGGGTTGTAAAGTAGGTAATAGTATATTGTCGCCGATCGCATTGTTGCACGTGCGTGGCCGGCGTGCTAAAAGAGACAGGTAGTGTAGTGTGGAGATAAAAGCTTGCCGAACATACAAAGAAAGAGACAGATAGCTTACTGGAAGGTTCGCTTTCTTGATTGTTGCAGAACATTCCACCAACTTCTAGAACAGTGATCGGATTTATAAAAGGAAGTTGTCAGTGACAGTCGTAATCGGAACTGATAATTGTGTGCGTGCAGCTGTGATTTGAAAGTGAACTCTTTTGTTTATTTACGTGTGCAAGAAGTGACGAGAGATAGTGTTGGTTTATGTTACGTCAGCTTTCTGCAAAGGGGTGTACAAACAATGTCTTTGTACGGAAAAAAGAGCATTTTGAATTTCTGCAAACTCGACTTTTAATTTTACGAACCCACAATGTTACAATATTTTATGTCCAAGATTTTCTGCAATTTTTCATCTATTAAATACTGAAGGAAACACGATTTGCTTGTCCTCACCTTTTCAAGTTATGCACATTTATTCCTGCAAGCACCGAGTTGCAGTTTATGGCTAATCACTTTCTCTTTTGGGATGCCATTAGGTGAGCTTTATGAAAAGTATCACGATTGTACTTCGCAGTGTCCAGTAGCAAAAGAGGTGGTTGATTCAAATACTTGCATTCCAATAGTTTTTTAAATTTATAAATATATTTTTACCTTTGAATTAAGCAGTTTACAACAATTAGGAATAAATCCATGGAGAACTGTCAACGAAGAAGCTTCCTCTCTCCCCAATATCTATTAGCACAACAATTGTTAAATTTATTTCGTCGTCATTCCATCCTCCGTGGGCGTATTGGCTAGGCTAGCGTTTACCCATTTCTAGTGCAGCCAAACATATTTTGCAAATTATAGGAACATATTTACCGGAGACATCGGTCGATGTAGATGTTGCATGTTGCAGAACAGAATGCATTTCTGATCTGGTAAGTTTTTTATCTTAGATGCGTTCATAAAGTTGTTACGAATTGCATCCTGCTGAAAACGATCGAGGTTGATAACTATGATACCTCTTATCTGTCTCCTCCTTATCGGTTTGGGTAGCTCAGTTCGTTAGGTGCCTGCCTCCTGTTCTCAAAGTTACGAGTTCAAACTCGGCTCAGCCCGCTGATTTTTAAGACCTAGATTCAGTAGCATATAAAGGTTTCCCTTGCGGGACGAAGTTATGACACACAGGCGACCCTCAAAGGATGCTGGCCATTTACATCGCCGTTAACAGATAAGTCATTTCCTTCCTCTTATTCCCTTACAGCACATTTCAATATACGCACAGCTATAATTATTAGTAGCAATCACTGAATTTTGTGTTTGAAATCTCCAACAATCCAACATTATTCAGGGACAAATAAGCACATGTACTATGTGTCACCGAATATCCATTTACCGTGCAAAATAATAGTATGCTAGCATTAAACAGGTTTATCTTGGAAATAAATCCAGTCGCTTTGCTAAATGGACAAACACGTGGCATTTAATGTTATGATTGACAGAGTCGAGCCTGCGCTTTTCATTGTGAATGTATTGATTTCGGAACAACTTGCCTGTAATTGGTGCGTTTATCGGTTGTCATGAGAACAGGATGACGTAATGAGTTCCTTTCTCCCGCCAACATATTTAAACTGCTCTTGTTAACTTAGTCTTTTTGTGTCTAATACTAGCATTTACACTGTAGTGCTTTTCAACATTAAATAATAACATGCTTACAGCCTGAAGTCTAATCTATTTATCAAATAAGGAGAGTGACACCTCACTTCAGTTTAAATAATAATAATAATAATAATAATAATAATAATAATAATAATAATAATAATAATAATAATAATAATAATAATAATAATAATAATAATAATAATAATAATAATAATAATAATAATAATAATAATAATAATAATAATAATAATAATAATAATAATAATAATAATAATAATAATAATAATAATAATAATAATAATAATAATAATAATAATAATAATAATAATAATAATAATAATAATAATAATAATAATAATAATAATAATAATAATAATAATAATAATAATAATAATAATAATAATAATAATAATAATAATAATAATAATAATAATAATAATAATAATAATAATAATAATAATAATAATAATAATAATAATAATAATAATAATAATAATAATAATAATAATAATAATAATAATAATAATAATAATAATAATAATAATAATAATAATAATAATAATAATAATAATAATAATAATAATAATAATAATAATAATAATAATAATAATAATAATAACAACAATATATAAACCCTGGTGCGACAGTCACCCTGATCACTCCCACTTACGCACGGCAGAGGTGGGCGATCATCCAACCGATACGGGGAGGAGATGTGGTCAGCATCTCGGCATCCTCCAGCCGGAATGTTGTTTTTCGTGACCGAGGTCCAGAGGTCCAGATGTAGTCCTAGTCGGGCGGGGCTTCTCCCCATCCGGGTGTCTTTATGCCGCAGTACCTAGCCGCTTTGCGGCTTTACCTGCGAAATGAGCAAGGTTGTATGTTCTGCTGGGGTGTTTGTTTGAATTTTTTGGGAAATTAGGATCGGGATGCCCTTGATTAATCTCAAAGGCAGCTGCAATTTGGCGTTCCCCCGTTTGGGGAGACGCGGTTTAAAGTTTTTGCTCCGTTTTGGTTACGGATTGCATATCGCTTGAGCCTTCAGGCGTAAATATGGGTCCTAGAGATATCTGGGTTTTTTTTCTTGGGTTAACCAAGGGGCCCCAAGACGTCTCTTGGTAGTTTGAAGAATGGCAAGCGTCTTCGTTCCCTCTCGTCATACTTGCCCAGCGAGTTCACCAAAGGGTTGTTGCGAGTTTGTAGTTTGTCGTACATTGATCGTGCCCTCTCGCGGATGACATCGACAATGTACGGGATCTGGGGGGGGGGCCGCTTACCTAGCGTAAGCTCCTCACTTGCCTCACGATGATGAGTGGGCACCGGTCCTATACCCGATCCGCTCTCCGTGGCCAGAGAACAAGGCATGCTGCCTTTGCCCGCTGTGCCAAGGCGCATGACCTCAGTTTATTACTCTAATTTGACTGAGAAGCCTACTGTTAGCGCAATACACATCCTATTTTCTCCTGTTATCCTAATATAATGGCGGAGCAGCTATCAGTTAACATCAATAACATTGAAATCTTCTGTTTTTCTTTGGGGTAGCCATACCTGGCCAGTTGTTTATCTTCCTTAACAAAATTATGATGAACCTATGAAGTAACAAGAGGACTCTCCTTGTGTTCATGAATGGTGATTATGGAAGTTTAAAGTGGTTTCTGAGAAATAGTTTCACCTCCACTTCAGACAGGGAAAGGACAGGTCTAACGAAGGAGTTTCGAAATACAGTGGTTTTCCAATTGTGGTCGGTGAAAGAGTCAAGCAGAATGCGTTTCATGACTTTATTGTTTGAATGTATTCACATACAGAATATATTATAGAGTAGCATTATACAACAGTTAATCATATCAATAAGCGACAAATATCAGAGATTATAAACATTATATAGATTTATTTTCCCTTTTTAATTTGAATCTAGCACCAAAGTTTCCAGTGCGGCTTTCTCCAATCGTTCCACATATGCTTTACGTTATGACAGATTACAAGGAATATTTTTTTTTTTTTTTTTTTTTTTTTTCACAGAATAGAACTGCTGCAATTTTCATTCGTTCCCGGACATGGAACTGCTTCCTTGAGTATGGCATCCACACTCCTCCAAACCTCTATATACTTACAGTGATTTAAATAACATTTAAATTGTTTCTCTTTTCATTATTATACCCCTATGCTTGTAAATCAAGCTGCTATTGAATTACCAAAATGTTTTCTTACCGTTATGTTTATTAATAACAAATATTTCAAGCTATAAATTACGATTATGATAGGGATATTGTAAGCATTTGCTTACTGGAAACAACGCATTTAGCTGTGAAGCTGTAAGAAGTTAATAAATTCAACGGAAGAAATGTTTTTCCTAATACTTATTAATAATTATAAGAGACTAACGTTGATATTAAGTATATATTTAAATCTCACTAAATCTAATGTTTAATAGGCTTTACACTAGTATACATTAAAGCTTTACCGAAGCATCGTGTGTGTTACAGTACACACGTTTAAGTTATTGATTATGATTTAGGTAAAGTTGAGGTTATCAAATGATGGGATACAATTTTATTCAGCTCCAGTAGTAGTCTCGCATTAATTGGAACATACGCAAGCTGCGACAACGCGGATTGCGTCAAGCTTCCATCTCCGACTGATGTTTCCCGGAAGTGTGTAGGAATATGAATTAGTATCCAAAACAGCGGCCATCTCAGTTATCTCTCCATCAAGTCCTTCGTTTTCTGGGTGAGGCCATGCTGTGGTGTGCTCCTTCTTCTTTCTGAGTACATGGGCAACGGAGTAGATGGGTTGACAAGGTGTGCCATATCCTCCACACAAAGAATTGCTGCACAGGGCACTTGAAATATACCGGGGATATGCTCGTGGGCCAAGATCCAGAAAGCTCACCGTACTTTGGCAAGCACACCTTGCTTCTCCTTGTTCTTTTAATGAGGAGCTGCAGCCGTTGTCGCTACGTTTGTTTAAAGCAATTGAGCTGTTGTTCCCATTGTTGTTGATTATTCTCCTGGAGACGGAGTCGAGGTACGTGTCCAGCCTGCAAAATAAATATATACATTATACCTCTTTGTATACATAGAGAAAAGTGCAAAACATATAATGGGTTGGCCCTAAATTTCTGTTAAATGTCAAACTTTTGTTTCTTTTTGACTGATATGTTTGCGTGCAATGCGTTTTATGTCATTCGATAGTCAATTGTCACCTCTACACATTTTTATGTTGACTATAAAGGAGCAAACAGTATACAAGGAACCAAAAACTGAACACCTTGTTTGGTAGAGCACATGACTTTATTTGGAATAACATAAAACATATTACCAAAACTACATTTTGCGTGAAATACTTCCCCTTAAAATATCCAAGGTTTATTATCCAACCCATTAATATCTCAAATTTAATTTAATATATTAAGGAAGCGTAGTTTCGCAGAGCTTGGATTTTCTCGAGATTCAGCTTTCAGGATAAAGGAAACTCGCAGAACAGCCTTATCTAGAAAACTCACTCTGAGGGAAATTCGAAGGAAGGACCTCTTGAGCGTGCGACAGTTGCACTACTTCCTACGCTACAGAGGCAAGCATGGGAAAGATGGTCAAATACAAATTATATATTTCTAAAGAAAACGCAGGTTAAACATCTGTGATGTTAAGAAAATAATCATAATATATCCTTACGTTGTATAACTTGCACTTTCTCCGCCAAGGAATATTAAAAGTAGTCCATTTTTTTTTTTTTTTTTTGACAGCTTATGGCGTTTAGCTAAGACATTAAACTGAATTTTGTCATTTTCATAACTATGGCGTTTGAAGCCGTTTGCAATAGTAATTTTTATTCCATACGTTTATATTATTTATGTTTTTTATTAACTCATGATTATTCTATAAAATTGTTACTTTTCATACTCCTCGATGTTCTTTATTTTTGAAAATCTCAATCATTTACTTATAAAAACTGGAACAGTAATTTTATAAAAGTAAGTGCTCTCATTCAATCATGTACTGTTGAGAAGCAGTGCATATGTTTCGAAACAGATTTCAAAAATGTAAATGGTAAGGAGCATTTTTGAGAGAAGAAATCCCAAGCACTCTTGTTAATGGGCATGCGCATGTCTATATACCAGTTGAGTCAGCTGCCCCTATTTACTATGATCTATGCAACCCGCAGTTTATAGACTAATGTGAAAACATTGACCGTTTTAGTACACAAAGGGCGCCATTGCAGCTCTGCCCTCCTAATCGGCAATATACGACCCAGCATTAATATTTACAGCTCTGAATGAGGACCAAGGAGCTGCAAAAAGCTTAAACTATGTTTTTTCATGCATATAATACTAGCAAGGTGATAAACGAATGCTTTCCCAACGAGCGACATAGAATATGTGATAGCTGGTCGAGATGGTTAGCATGGGTAACAAACCGAAGGTAGTATTGCGCTTATTGAACAAGAATATAGCGCTGCAAGGGCTGGGGCATTATATGGGGTATCTCCACTAACTGCTTCAAACTGGTGGGAAAAAACCAAGTACGGGGATACCGGACATGGAAGCCAGGGTGGCAGTTTATTATAAACGTATAATGTTTTCAATTGGCACTACATTTCTACAACATAGTCAACACATTATAATAGTGCCTCATTTTACGTGTAGCGTAGGGCATCACGTATCTACGTGACGAAAACATACTTTTGTATGCTCGGTGTATTTTGTGTAGATAGAGCTTAAGTTACAGCTTTAAATTATTTTGTAATGAAATGCGATGTTTCGAAACAAATATGCGCAATATGGAGTTCAAGCTGATACACATACTAAAACAGATAAATCTGTCCCAACCATATGTTTCAATGTAGCTTAAACTGTCTGGGCTTCTGGTTCATTTCCGCCATCGTGAAACAAAGGGCAGGCGCACGCCTTCCTATCGCTGACAGGGGTTTGAACTGAGGGCGTGGTGCCATTCACCTACCAACTTAAGCAACTGTTCCATATATCGGAAAGTTTCCGTACACCGGGCTGTACGTCGTTATAACCAATACGAAATGCAGCCATGGTACGGACTGCCTCTGTGATACAAGTAAACTATTTGAGTGACGTTAAACGAGAGAACTACAACATTTATATTAAGGCGTCATCAGAGACACAGACACGATGCAAAAATTATTGCCGCCATCGAAACTGAATTTTAACTTTGTTACATATATATTTTAAATGTATTTCACCCATTAAAAGTTTAATAGTTTTGCATTAATTTTCTTTTCCGAGGGTTACAAAAGGAGCAGTAAATACTACGTACTTATTGTTTATATTATGTAGCTCCCATTAATGTATATCACTGTACAGCAAATTAAAGCATGGGGTTATGGCTTATCATATAATTTGGGTATATAATATAGTTTAGTAAACAATATTTATATTTGAAACATTGCACACATGTTACACTATTCACTTTTGTACAAACTACTTTTGCAATACTTATTCCTCCATCTACTTCATTCCATTCGATAAAAATATGTGCAGTATTTACTGTAGATAAAAGGGGAAAATGTAAATACATTAGATCTTAGGAAATGGTCATTTGCTTATGTAGCTCCACTTTTCATCCCACACAGACTTTTAGGGGTATAAAAGCAGATATTTGTATTGGCAATTGGACACAGTATAAAAAAGAAAATTGCATCTACATTTGCTTTACTTGCAAACTTATCATTTTATCTATTTAGAATTGTATTTTTGAGAATTTGTTAGTATTTTCAATTTAGTGGCACATGTTCATTTTCTCTTAGAAATATGACGCAGAGTGGACAAGTTCTGTGAAAACGAATGTTGTATCGGAAATGAATTTGATTGATTTCTACAAGGACAATGGCCTCACACAAACTAAGCAAAGAGGTCATGCACTGCGGGGTCAACTAATGGAAGCAAAATGGATAGTCTATGATTGGTGGGGTTGTTTATTTAGCGCCACAGTTACAAACATCAGATAAAGCCTACCAGGGAGTGAATTATGTGATAGAATGGCGGAAAAACTGTTAGAAATTAAGATGCCATTATCAATATATCTGCATCTATCCGTTTCCCAGCTTTATGTACTAATATAACTTCATGTGAATTACTTATAGTAATTCTGTTTGCCTATTGCAAACTTGAAAGACAAATCAAATGGGATTTTATATAGAAACGTACCAGTCCCTCCTGTTCCTGCAGCCAATACAAGGTCCTGACGAGTACTCAGGCGATGGATTTTCCTCCGATGCAGCCTGTAATTCCTCCGACAAGGTTGCAGTTGAGCTGCGTAGGTAGCAAACTACACCAACTAAGATAATCCTCTGTAAACATAAATATCAGTTTCCATAAGCTAATTGCAATACAAAGATATACACCACGTCATATTCTCTGAAGCAATTGTCGGCCATTATATGAGTGAATTCGGAGGGGAACCTATTTGATTGTTGAAAATGCACAAGGTCTTTAAAATTTGCAATCAGATGGGAGTTACTGAAAAACGCGATGTAAATGTTGCTGCATCTGCATGCCTCAGTCTAAGTAATAAATGCAACTGGGAACTGTGGTTGTCTACACTCCCAATGCTCCATCTACTTGTTCCGCAACTATTAAATTCCTCATCCCACCGAACCACTCATATCGTGGCCGATATTAGTTCACTTGCCACTTAAAGTGCAATAAAACATGTAAACAATGCTGCCTCCTAAAATGTAATGCTAATAAAGTTATTGCTGCCTAAGCTACATGACAGAGCGTCGGAGCGTATTAATCTTCAGTGACACGGCACTGCATTTGGTTGTTATCTTGTTTACTAAAAGAGCGAAATATAAGTAACCTGACGTATACTAAGTGACGTAACACTAACCTCTTGTGAGTTGCGCGGCTGACATGAGGGTTAGCCAATTAGTTATTGTACCCAGATGTAAATTACCATTGTAGCAACCCTTTTTGTTACTTGACGATTTTGATTCCCTCTGCTCTCTTCCTTTCGCAATATTCAGTCGCATTATATATGATTTCTCGCGTCTGCAGACGATTGACACGTTGTTGTCCAGAAGCAGGATTGCACCTGAACAAGGTGTACACTACTGTCTCGCCGTGTATATGTGATAGGCTCACATAAAACACTTCGTTGTTTATATATTTTCCCATAGACTTTTACACTTTGGAATGTAGTAAATGGCCACAAATTGCAAAAGCAAACACCTTTTCGCTGAACCCAAAGCACGTTTATTTTCCTTGCATTTTAAGGGTATCATTATACATATTTAGATATCTGACCAGGACAGCTTATGCTGGAGAGAATCTTCAGAATGCCTTCATTAAAATCTGTAACTATTTTTACTATAAAGCAACTGAAAAAGATCCAAATAACTTCTACTAAGACAAATCTGCCATCGCCATTTCGATCTCATAGCAAACGTTAAAGAACAGGATGGTATGAGACTAGAATTCATAAACGTTTGCGTATAGGTTAGGCTACGAAGGGGTCGCCTGGTGCATTGCGAGGTACTTCGATCTATTGTAGCTATCGCACCGCAAAATCAAAGCCCCAAGAAGACGTGTAAAGAAAGGCCCGTAACTGTTCCAAGCTGGAACTTCTTATACAGGGCGATGCACGACCTGTCAAACAAGCAGTCCTCTCCATAAACGCCCTGTTTCATTTGAGCAAGCATCTTCCTCATCCGTACGCCACGAAACCTAGAAGCACATCCAAAATATGAGAGAAGTCAAACCAGTTTTCAGTTACGAATCTAGCTGTTTCATGTAAATCCAGGAGTAGTCGAAGGGAAACAGAAACCTGGAAGCATACCCTTCATTGAGTGGACTATGGTCCATTGTTTCCCGGTTTCCATCCAGTAAGCACAAATTCATATCTAAATTTAGCCAAAAAGAGAGTTCAGGAGGTCTCCTTAGTTGCGATGTCATCCTAATTATAAAATTCACTATACTTAGAGAAAGTGATCTCCTGTAAGCGAAGTAAAGCTTTACGTGTAGACCATAATGGGCTCTTTAATACTCGGACTAGAGGAAAGGATGAACTCAAGTTCCGAACGATGACCAAATTTGGATAATGATGTGCTTAGCAAGAATGTGGCCCCTAATGATTCCAACATCGAAACAAAACTGACAGAATATAACCCCATCAAATTACCTGCAACAAAGGCGATTATTTCCTTAAGTTTGAGAATATTAATGCCTGATATAAAATGTGTATTTACTTTTAAAATGTTTTTAATTCTTCTTGTAAGTGCAATAATTTCCGGGTGCAGTCCCGCTATGTGCCTCTGTCCTGTCACAACACGCCAATCGCCACCGCATGATCCTACAACCCTTAAACGAATGTGGTAAAACATTTTAAAAGAAATTAGGAGAATGGAAAATATGTAGATGATGGGGAACTTCCCCACAAAGCCAGGTAACACCACTAAAATTATGTTGATCCCTGGACCTCCAACCTTCATCCGCAACCATGAATCATTCCACTCGGATGCTTACTTCACCTATGCCTTAACCTGACTGTATCCTATTGATCAGATAGGGATACTTTTTGAAAAAAGGTACAAGTGCAGCACACGCAGTACCTTCTCTGATCAGTAGTCACTCATGACTATACTGCTTACATTTACAATGATTTTTCTATCCATATTATGTAACTTACGATAAATATTTACCTAGAAGCGACTTCAAGCTAACCTATATGGGAATAGGTGCATACAGAATGCTTACAAAACGTCTAAATATTTATTAAGTAAATCATAGAAACGAGTTCCTGCAAAAGCAAAGACAGAAACATAGTTTCCTACTTGTTTCATTGCCTACTCCTTAGGAAAGTGTATCCTTAGAATTTGAAATATTTCTGAAGTGACAAAGCCTGATTAAGCGCATGCACACATTATGGTCAGGTCTACATATTTCCTGTAATAAGTTACTGTCAATCCCGTTTCCCAGTTATCCATATAAAACTATTCAAAATTAATTTAGAATCACTTGAACCCATGTGAGATATGAGGGAAAATAACAGGATACACCTTCAGTGTTTATGTTAATATCTCAGACCATAGTATTTTAATCGAAGGGTTTTTAATAAGGGAGAAAATCAGGAAAATTGTTCCATGGATGGGGTGGTATCACACAGGGGATGAATTTCGTAAAAAAACTTTCTAGAATATGCTTCAAAGAATATGCTGGTTATGTGGACACTGGCTTCATTGTATTTTTCATCGTTAAGTCACATACCAAAAAGTGGTTATATTTCATAATCTGCCTATAAAATGTGAAAAATCATGGATTTGATTAGAATTCTGCGTCATATACGCATCTCATAGTATCCGTATATAATAAAGAACTGTTAGATAAAGCATAAACCCTGATGTCTCAAAATAACATAGGCTCTTCAAATGCCCCCATTTGCGACATTAGTTAACACCAGAGGTTCTCAGTCTATCGTATGCTTACTCTTTGTTTCTTTTAAGTCACTTCCTCCAGCGTTCAGTCATATCGGACAATGAAAGAAATGGGTGAAATAATGCTCATATGAACCCAGAGTACATAGAGCTTATGGTTATCTAACATTTGTTACTGACTTATTTCAGCAGGGTGGAGTACCACCGCAATTTGGAACTGAAAACTTGCGATTAGTTGATGAAGTTTTGCTTGGGTATTGGATCGTTTGAAGCAATTCAGTAGAATGGACGATTAATTTGCTATGTTTCATGCCACTTGACTTTTCATCTGGAAGCATGTTATGTGTACTATATTTTAAGTTTATCTATAAGGTGCAAACAACGTACCCACTGTTCTATTTCCATACTTTCAATTAATATTTAACGTGAATGCAACGATTTTTACTGCAGCAAAACAGGTTATCGTTAGAAATAACACGCGTCGAACAATTTTGCCAATGTTCTGATGGATCATGCTACATTTTAGCCTTTACAACTTTAACTTTTAAAACATTTAAAATTAAGTACCTTGAATAGCAATGTAGTTTAAGTTGTTTTATATTTCGTGTAAGAAAAACGTTTGTTTCTTATGGAAGAGCTTAATTACAAAATTTATTTTTTCTCAAAAACCATTTGCAACGTGCGTGGCTATTTTTCAAAACAGTAAAAGGATTACACAAGTGGTATTCCTATATATTTAAAGTATGA
Organism: Mantis religiosa; assembly: GCA_030765055.1. Taxonomy (NCBI): domain Eukaryota; kingdom Metazoa; phylum Arthropoda; class Insecta; order Mantodea; family Mantidae; genus Mantis; species Mantis religiosa. Next base: position 3,923,341 of record CM060950.1, on the reverse strand, counting down.
ATGAAATTGGGTCTACATATAACACGATATCAAACTTTGTTTAGTGTATTAAACTTTCGAATGAACCAACCTGTAACCGGGATTTTTAATTTTTAAATAGATATCCTGTGGCAAGTAACATTACTTAGATTTGACTTTTATTTGCACTAAGGTTTTCTGCTGTTCTTGTATATAAGATATTCCTAATCTCTTCCCGGAGCGTATTTCTTATAACGAATAAACAAAACGGCTCAAAAAAGAAGGCGAATGAGGTAACTATATTAGGCGAAAAAGATGGTACTAACTGCTCTATCCAAGAGCATCAATGAATGAATGGATTTAGCACCTGTGTGTCTTATAGACCTGCTATAAAAACGGTTAGCTTTTTATCTTCTCGCCTAATGAACCATTCCAATCGAGGTAACGTATTATTCAATCTCTTTCCCCTAAAATGTATGCCATAATTAAACCTAAATCTGTAAAATGTTGTAGCTGGAACCACTTAACCCTAGTTAGAACTTACAATATTGTACTATACTATTGAATTATCTTATATGGCTTAAACCCTTAACGAGTCATAAGTAAAATGAAATGGTGCACCTATGTATTAACAGAAGTTGATTAAGGTTTGCTCCAGGGTTCAGTATTGGATCCTTTATTGCATATTAGTATAGTTAACGGCCATACCATGCGGAATACTAAATCTGATATCTCATTGGTTGCTGTTGATTCTAAATATATGAGCGCAAGTTCTAGTTTAAGTTAAGTCAACGATTATATATAATGTTTTAGGACAGTCAATGGTTTTCTAGCCAACTACAAGAAAACCTAACTCTCATCTGCAAGTCAAGTCATGTTAGCTAGTGGTCAGCCTAAGGCTACATAAATCAGTTCTTTAAACAATACCATAAAACAGAAACAGGTAAATCGTAAAGAACTTATTTAGGTGTACATCTTTCCACGCTAATGCAAATGTTCTTATTTGCGATTACTGATAAATTTATCTGAAGTGATGAAATAAATGTAGTTGACTAACCTGTATAGTGATGAGAGCCATCACGTTGAAGTATAGCTTGCTGGAAATGTAGTAGATATGCTTCTGCTGTCGCTTGCTAGGTGCTAATGGACAACTCTGAATCGGCTACACCTTTTATAAGGACCGAGAGCTGCAAGATAATGGGCATGGAAGATGTGGGTGTCAAGACATTGAGGGTGAAACACAAAAGAAAGACAATAGTGACGGGGTGATTGACCTGGCACCTTTCTTATTTTTTCCTGTTGAGGTGAAATGACACTAATATACTTCTAAAAGCTCCATTTTCCATTTCTATAGGGCATTGTTATTTGCTTGAGGTAAATGGATTCCCTTTCTTCTATAGAGACAACCTGTTAAAAGCTTTCTTGTATCTGAAGGACATGTTACTCTCTTTACTTTCCTTTACAAAATATTTCGAAGCAGACTAAATTGATAAATTCGCCCCAAGGTAACATATTTTTGCAGTCTTATTAACTGGAATTTCCTGTCATTTGAGACATATTTCACCATTTTAAGTGCAATACCTAAAATTTAAAATGATATTCCATTGTCATCTGCACTGTGAATTATACACGGTGTTCATTCTTATTCGTCATTTTCCGCCTTCCGATTCAGCAAGAATAACGTCATAGTTGACTGGTGAGTGTATCTTGAAATCACAGTGCCCTCTACGGAGAAAAAGCGGTAATGTATGCGGAACAGTAAGCTAATTACAACGCTCTGAGTGTGGATGCACTAGTTGTTTAGAGAAGAAAGATCGACCATCCAAGATATCTCTCGATTAATACACTCCTGGAAATGGAAATAAGAACACATTGACGCCGGTGTGTCAGACCCACCATACTTGCTCCGGACACTGCGAGAAGGCTGTACAAGCAATGATCACACGCACGGCACTGCGGACACACCAGGAACCGCGGTGTTGGCCGTCGAATGGCGGTAGCTGCGCAGCGTATGGGCACCGCCACCGTCAGTGTCAGCCAGTTTGCCGTGGCATACGGAGCTCCATCGTAGTCTTTAACACTGGTAGCATGCCGCGACAGCGTGGACGTGAACCGTATGTGCAGCTGACGGACTTTGAGCGAGGGCGTATAGTGGGCATGCGGGAGGCCGGGTGGACGTACCGCCGAATTGCTCAACACGTGGGGCGTGAGGTCTCCACAGTACATCGATGTTGTCGCCAGTGGTCGGCAGAAGGTGCACGTGCCCATCGACCTGGGACCGGACCACAGCGACGCACGGATGCTCGCCAAGACCGTCGGATCCTACGCAGTGCCGTAGGGGACCCGCACCGCCACTTCCCAGCAAATTAGGGACACTGTTGCTCCTGGGGTATCGGCGAGGACCATTCCCAACCGTCTCCATGAAGCTGGGCTACGGTCCCGCGCACCGTTACACGCCCCAACATCGTGCAGCCCACCTCCAGTGGTGTCGCGACAGGCATGAATGGAGGGACGAATGGGGCCGTGTCGTCTTCAGCGATGAGAGTCGCTTCTGCCTTGGTGCCAATGATGGTCGTATGCGTGTTTGGTGCCGTGCAGGTGAGCGCCACAATCAGGACTGCATACGACGGAGGCACACAGGGCCAACACCCGGCATCATGGTGTGGGGAGCGATCTCCTACACTGGCCGTACACCTCTGGTGATCGTCGAGAGGACACTGAATAGTGCACAGTACATCCAAACCGTCATCGAACCCATCGTTCTACCATTCCTAGACCGGCAAGGGAACTTGCTGTTCCAACAGGACAATGCACGTCCGCATGTATCCCGTGCCACCCAACGTGCTCTAGAAGGTGTAAGTCAACTACCCTGGCCAGCAAGATCTCCGGATCTGTCCCCCATTGAGCATGTTTGGGACTGGATGAAACGTCGTCTCACGCGGTCTGTACGTCCAGCACGAATGCTGGTCCAACTGAGCCGCCAGCTGGAAATGGCATGGCAAGCCGTTCCACAGGACTACATCCAGCATCTCTACGATTTTTTCCATGGGAGAATAGCAGCCTGCAATGCTGCGAAAGGTGGATATACACGGTACTAGTGCCGACATTGTGCATGCTCTGTTGCCTGTGTCTATGTGCCTATGGTTCTGTCAGTGTGATCATGTGATGTATCTGACCCCAGGAATGTGTCAATAAAGTTTCCCCTTCCTGGGACAACGAATTCACGGTGTTCTTATTTCAATTTCCAGGAGTGTATCTTGGATTTTTTAATCTCTTGAAGCCCAGCAGAAAACTTCTTCTTCTTTATATGATTTGTCTAGGCCTTTTGACTGTTTGCCCCATAAAATTATTTTAAAAAGCTAGCCTATTATGGTGTTGGTGGAAAATAAAATACATTTATAGCTTCCTATCTCAGCAACCGAAAGCAAATTGTAGAAGTGAATGGCAGGTGTTCATCACCAAAATATGTAACACATGGTGTCCCTCAAGGATCTGTTCTGGGAACTTTTTTATTTATTTTTGCACTTGCCCTATTGGTTAAATAAGAATGTAATTTTATATGCAGACGATACTACTGTTTTCTATTCTGGTGTGGATGCTAACGAACATATAACAAAAATCTGATGGAATGGTTCAATGCTAATGGTTGGGACAGGAATTCTTTATTCTTTAATTTCTCTCCATCTTAATCAGCCACACGATCGGGCGCAATTTGGTGCGGGATTTCTATGTTTGAGATGGGATGCACGTTGTCTTTTCGAAGACCCACGTCGAGAAGCCAGATATAACAGGGTTAATTCGTTGTATTTTGAGTTGTTTCTTGATGATTGTGTTTGATTAAATAAGAGTCATGAGAATCTTGGTTTCAGGCGTGGTTCGGAATAAAGTTTCAGAGAGGTCAAATTTTGTAACTAGTTAGTTAGTTACTAACGCTCCCCACATGGCAACCTTGGCCTTCGGGGTAACCTCACCTCACCAAGCGATGACCGGACCCATTTCTCAGGTAGAGGCACCCAGAGGGCGGTGTCCATTACCTCCGATGATAGGGTGATAGTGAAGATGGCGGTGAGGTGAGAGGACCTACAGTTTTTACCGTGGACTCCAAACCACGTTGGGCATAGGGGATACTTCACGTGTGCTAGACAGAGGTGAAGGCGTGGATAGGGCCGACTTAAAATCGCCAACCCCAGAGCCGGGAATCGAACTCGGGACCCTTAGAACGGGAGCCGCGAACGAAACCACCGCGCTACCCCGGCGCCCAATTTTGTAACTATAATTGTATTATTTGAATTACATTATACTTGAACTTCCTTTCCCATTCACTTGCAGGATACTTCAAACATTTCGATAAATTCTTACTTTGTTATGTTTAAACAGTTCCAAATATTACACAAAAGTTATTGATCTTGCACCACTATTCATCACACTCCCCATTAGAAAACATCTCTATCAAGATTATTGATTTTTCGTAACTATCGTTACTCCTCTGTTAATTTTGTGATTGGCCGATTTGATTCCACGTCACAACATTACGGCATACAATTATCACTACGGCCAAACATAAAATTACATATATTTTTAATTATTTAAATGACTAAATATATTTACATAATCATCCTCCTTTATAAATCTATAAACTTTTCATACCTCCTCCAAACATAACCCAAAACTACTGTCACATGGTTGAAGCCTTAACTTGAACAAAACACAACATATCGAATTCGATCTAAGAAAGGCTATTGATAACAAGGCTGTTAAACTTCTAGAAATTAACATGGAATTGTCATGCTACACCTTTGTGTAGGAAACTTGCCAGAATAATATATCTATTAAGAAGATTGAAACAGAATGTATCCAAATCAGTTTTATTGAATGCATATTATGGAATTTTTCACAGTTTGCTTAGTTATGGTGGAATTTTATGGCACAACAGTAGTGGAGCCAAGGATGTATTTTTATTGCAAAAGAACGCCATTCGTATTATTGCTAACATACCTTTAAGAGATACATATAGAAATTGTTTTAAATCGCTTTCCATAATGACACTTCCATCAATGTATATTTTTCGTTGCATGCTGCTGTCAATATGAGGCTTCCACTTAAGCCGATTGTTGAGTAACACTCCAAGGTACTTGACTGGGGTAGGTGAAGGTAGCCACGGCACATGATCGGTCAGAAGGCGTATAGGTGGAGGTAGATTATAGCGGTGTAAAGTAAAAATCTTGGCTTCAGTATTCTGGGTATTGAGAAGGTGCACCAAGTCCGAAACCATTGAATGAGGCGATCAAGAAAGGGCTGTAAAATTTCTACAGCAGAATGTTAATTGGAGTGAGAGTAAAATAACACTGTGTCGTCAGCATACAGTGCAACTTAAGTTGGAGCCATGTCTAGAATATCGAAGGTGTAAATACTAAACAGCGTTGGTGCCAGTATTGAACCTTGCGGAACGCCTGCTGAGTTGAACGCCTGAAACTAAGTTGATAGGGTACCTCAAATGCGCACCGCAACGGTGCAATCGGTGATAAATCTGGTAATAATGTGGATTAAGTCGTCCGAGAGACCAGTGCGATAGAGTATAAGTAGCAAGACAGAATGCCACACCTTATCAAATGCCTGTGCTACATCAGGGGAAATAGCTAGGGTATATTGACGATGCTCGAAGGCAGAGATAATGTGTTGAGTTAACCTCAATAGCTGATGAGCCGTAGAGTGTTTCGGGTGCAACCCGAATTGAAAAGAAGGAATAATTTGATTATTGGTGAGGTACTGCATGAGACGGCATTGATGAACTTCTCAAACAGTTTCGACAGTATGGGTAGAACACTGATAGGACGATAGCTTCCTGGCAGATGTTTATTAAAAAATGTATGAGTTACATTCACAAGGCTTTCTCTTCCATAGTCGCTTAATTTTGTACAGCCTCTGCAAACGTATCTGCTTATAAATCATGATTTTTTTCTGACCTTCATGTAAATCAAAATAAAACTTTTCAGAAATATTTCATCAAACTTTTCTTTTACACAAAACGGGGATAAAAAGCGATAGTCAAATGTTAAAAGAAAGGGGCTAGACCAAAAATGTCACATTCCTTTCACGATATCGGGAAAATACTGAGTGTTGACCACTTAAAAATGAATAACCATTTAACATTCTAACCATTAACAACAGAGTTGTTGCAGTTTCTACCATCATAGGAGGATTTCTTCATTGATATCCCTTATTGTCTGACCTCTCTTTCAATCCATATTCAATAAAGAGTCAATTCTTTTAAGAATGTGTAGGAGTTAATTTAATATTCTTCCCTCAACACTTCACCTGCATTGACAGTCATCTCATAAATTGTAGATGGTATGAAAGGTCAACTATATAATAAAGTAACTTAAACAGTCCTTCAATATTTGTGGCAATATGTTTTCCCCTACCTCAAAAGACTTTCAAATCTCTTTTAAATGAAGAATACTTTACAGGTTATACCCAGATAATTTTGATATACCAACATTTGGAACTACAGGGCTATTCAAAAAAAGAACAGATTTCAAACAGTCATTTTTTCCAAACTACACAAGACAGAAACATGATTTCGACGTTCATACAGAGAGAAAAGTTAACAATTTTATATTATGCATTCAATATGAGCACCGAGTGTTACACAACATAGGAATTCTTGAATAACACATTTTCAGGACGTTGGATTGGAAGAGGAGGAGCAAAAGGTCAACTTTATAGCCGGTTGGCCTCCAAGGTCTCCAGATATCAGTCCGTGTGATTTTTATCTATGGGGTTACGTAAAAGACCGTGCTTTTAGCCCTCCTTTGCCTGACACTCTTGAGGATTTACGACATTGAATTGCTGAAACTATGAATTCGATAACTGGAGACCAACTGATTCGTGTGTGGCAAGAAATGAGCCACCGTTTAGAAATTGGTCGTGTAACACACGATGCTCATATTCAATGCATAATATAAAATTGTTAACTTTTCTCTCTCTTTGAACACTGGATTCAAGTTTCTATCTTTTGTAGTTTATAAGAAATAATTATTTGAAGCCTGTTCTTTCTTTTTGAACAGTCCTGTATTTATAGCCATTTCTGATAAAATCAAAGATTATATATACATATACGAGGGTGAGTAATACGAAAACCTCAAATTTTTAATAACAAATCGAAATTTGGCGCCATTATCCTGTAAGTTGGTAAGCGTGCTATAAACAGCGTGCAGAATGGCCAGTAGGTGGCAGCATAGTGCAGATGCACACATGCCGTCGCAGTATCAGTATTAAGATGGCCGCGCCACTTATGAATTGCACCAGGGAAGAACAGCGTTCTGTTATTCGGTTTTTGCGTAGTGAAGGTGTGATACCTATTGTTCATCGACGAATGAAGGTTCGGTACGGTTATGCATGTTTGTCACAGCAGCAAGTCACGGCAGCTGACTCCTGAAATGAGAGAAGGACGTGTTGATGCTTGTGAAGAACTTCTTCGGCGCTTTGAACGGGAAGGTGATGGTTTCCCTGCAATAATCTTTACTGGGGATGAAACCTGGGTTCACTTCCACCATCCGAAAACGAAGAGAGCGAGCATGGAATGGACCAGAACCAGTTTCGACCAGAACCATCAGCAGGGAAGGCTATGCTGACTCCCTTTTGGGATGAAAAAGGCGTCGTTTTGGAGCATTACATGCCTAGAGTGACCACTGTCAGCAGTGCATCATACACAGATCTCTTAAGAGATCATTTGCGGCCTGCACTCAAATCAAAGCGACGTGGATTGCTGTCAGCAGGTGTCCTTTTGCAACATGACAATGCAAGGCCCCACACTGCCCGTACAACAGTTGCAACGGTAACGGACCTGCATTTTGAGTATTTTCCTCATCAACCATACTCACCAGACCTTGCCCCAAGTGATTTCCACATGTTTGGACCACTGAACACGCAATGGGAGGAAAGAAGTTCCGTTCCGATGCAGAGGTACGCCACACGGTGCATGAGTTGTTGCGCGGACTACCAAAATAATTTTTTTCTAGAGGCATTTATGCACTTTGTAAGAGCTGGCGGACTTACATAGAGCGTGGGGAGATTATGTTGAAAAGTGGTACAGCTTTGTACCACTTCTGCACAATAAATGACATTTAAAAAGATATTTAAGGTTTTCATTTGACTCACCCTCATATACATAGGTAAGAAATGTTCAGCAGTTGGAACAATTACAGTATATACAATTCGTAACCTTAATTCTTTGTACTGTAAGTCATTAGTCTTTGTATTTTCCAATCAGAATGTAAGAACGTTTCTGCTGAGACATGCAGGCAGATTCTCTTCACTTCCTTCATGTTGGGTCAGATAAGCTCAACGAGTAGAAGGCACGGATACGCAACACTGAAAATTACAAGAAATGGTATGTATCTAAGTGGAGTGCACAAATGGAGTAGTTTCTTGTGAAACAATATATTTTACTAGGTGAGTTTAAACAACGCTTTCTTCAAAATAAAACCAATAGCTTTCCTGGCGACGAATATGTTTAAGTTCTTCTCGGGAAGCAACACAGTTGAAAAGACGATTAGAAACATAAGTTTCGCGAACGTACATCTCGCCATCATCAGGATATTTTAATAAATATTATAACCACAAATGAATCGCTGGATATAACACAAATATAAACAAAGACAAAACACTATAAGTATTCGCATAACTGAACAAAAGACTGTTTTCAGTAAATTAAATACTAGGTCAGGAGATGGCGTGAGTATAGAAAATTAATTGGGTCAAAGAAACGTAACTAATTAACTTGATCGTGCTCCTTAAGTTGGCGGATTTCCATTTAAGACCGGTTTCCAAGAGGAATTGAACTGAAATCCAATATCACGATTAGGCGTACCCTTCTCGGAGGAAATGGCCAATGCCTCCTTAACTCTCCGCTCCCATTTTACCAAGATGGTCGTCTCCCGAAAGTTGGCTCTAGGGTCGTTATCAAAACAATGCTTTGGCAGTCCAGACTTCTCTGGTTACATTAAACGAATGCTCCGTTTTCATGTTCGTTTATTCTGGTAGCGATGGTCCTTCCGGTTTGCCCTATATACAGCGTCCCACATTCACAGAGAATGCGGCACACTCCCGGAATTTGGAAGCCCAGTTTGTCTTTCACCGGTCTCAACAGATGTTTAATCTTCGGAGGTGGCTTGTGGATGGTCTTGATGTATTTGGCGAGAATTCTGCTGACTCTGCCGGATAGGTTGTCGGTAAACGGGATGCAGGCTGTAGAGGTAGGCTTATCTGACGCTCACTGTATTAAAGGCTTCCCTTTCCTAGCTTTGGTGATGGAGGCTTCAATGTCATATTCGGAATAGCCGTTTTGACGGAAAGTGAGTCTCGGGTGTTGTAATTCCTCTTTTAAGTGGCCGGGATCCCTGATAGGCATAGCTCTGTGGGCCAGTGTTTTGTATGTTGTGGTTATAACATTTAATAAATATTCTGATGATGGGAGAGATGTACGCTCGCGAAAAATCGCTTTCTAATCGTCTTTTCAACTGCCATGCTTATAAATATTTGTTTGACGACATTAAGTATTTCAGAGAAAAGGAAAGGATAATTAATACAACCGATATTAAAGAAAGCAGATAGGTGTGTTAATGACTATAATTATGCAGGCCTTTTAAATTCAAGTTATTAGGATGTACTAAAATACTCACTAGACGTTAAAATCAAATATCCGAAATACATGACTCCTTAAAAAATTAGCTGCAACTGTGCGTGCAATTGGCACTATCATCGGTTAATAATGTAAGCTGATAACACAGAAAAATAAGAGCATCTAATAGTTGATAGCTGTGAGTGTGAAGACAATTATTTTATTTAATAAAGGTACTTTTAGTAAGTTGATGGAAATGATCAGTTCTTCCACACTAGCCGTGTGTAGGCTAAGTTTTGAATGAATAGACCGAAAAATTCAATGCAATAGCCAGGATTTGAACCACTCTCCCGTTCTCAGTGCGGCTCTAAACCACTGAGCTACTATGGCCAACATGCCGACATGATATTAGATTCTCCAACTGACTCATATGTTTCCCTGTAGACCACTAGGGGTTCTCACATGCTATGAAACACGCACCTTCTGTGGCGACTTGCTATGCTATAAGTATTTAAGTCGCAGGATTCATAGTTAAACCACTATGTTATTCAGGTAAATTGATGGAAATAATGTGGAAACATATGAGACAGTTGGAGAATTTAATATCATGTCGGCATGTTGGCCATAGTAGCTCAGGTAGTTAGAGCAACCGCACGGAGAGGGGGAGATCCGTGGTTCAAATCCTGGCTATGGCATTGAATTTCTCAGTCTGGCTGTACTCATTCAAACCTTAGCCTACACACGGCTAGTGTGGAAGAAATGATTATTTGCATCAATTTTCCTGAATAACATAGTGGTTTAACTATGAAACCTGGGACTTTTTTATATTAAAACTATATATCTCTGTATAAAGACATATATTTTTCTTTTCCTTATTTAGCCATTTTTTATTCTTTCCATTTATTTTCCTACCTGTTTTCGGTAGTTTCACATATACACTATACACATAAACACCCATGCCCAAGGCGGGACTCGAACCCGCGACCCTCTACGTGGTGGAACGCTAGAGACATACACTGTAACGACCGTGGCTACCAGGGCCGCCTGGGACTTAAGTACTTACAGCGTAGTAAGTCGCCAAAAAGGTGCTTGTCTCATAGCATATGAGAACTCCTAGTGGTATACCGGGAAGCATACGAGTCAGTTGGAGAATTTAATGTCCTGTCGGCATGTTGGGCATAGTAGCTTAGTTGGTTGGAGCAACCGCATGGAGAGCGGGAGATCCGTGGTACAAATCCCGGCTATGGTATTAAACTTTTAGTAAGTTTAATAGTGGGTGCTAGGTATCGTAAGTGCTCTAAATACGAACAAACAAAGTACGAACTTTGTTTATAAATACGAATAAAGGTGCTTCATTAAAATTAGGTTGCAGGAGGTATCAATGTTCAAAGGTGCCATCCAGAATTATTGGAAGCTTGTGGTACCGTGACTAGGTGGACAGATGCAATTCGTAGAGGAAGGGAAGACGTTCATAAAAAATGTGGAGCTGGCAGATGGTATTCTTATTACTCATTCAGTTTCTCAAGAAAATCGTGTTTTTTTTTTTTTTTTTTTTTTTTTTTTAATTTTACGTCCTCCAACGTTAAGTCATATCGGACGGTGAATGAAATGGGTGAAATGATGCTCAAATGTGTCCATGAAGCTTAGAGCTACCCGACATTCGTCTGTGAGGATAAGGGAAAGCCCTGGGAAAAACCTTATACAGGTAACTCACCCTTACCGAGATTCGAACTCGGGACGTCTTGAGCGTCAGGCAGACATGCTACTATCTACGCTACCGAGGCGGGCATCGTGTGAATGATGCATGTTGCAGTCACTTTATACAACACCATTTAAGACCAACTATGAGTCGTAAACGTCCAAATCTCCTGAGTTCTCATCCCATTGTGTTACATGATGGTGCTCGCTCTCACACGTCTACCCTTGTTGTTACTTTACTTCATGGATGGAACTGGGAAATTCTGAAGCATATCCCTGATGGGTAGAGGCTAGTTCTTTATGTAGGAGGAGATTACTTCTAAACACTGCAATAATGTGACTCCTCCAAAATTGTTTTATTTGTTGTTATTTCAAATTTTGCCACTAATTATTGAATGATCTATGTATTATTGAAGAACGCAGTACATGGATTTAGAAGAATCAGATCAAATTCGGATTAATTTTTACAACACGAGAAATTATTCATAAAAGCAGAGAGGCCAATCTATAAGGCCATATCCTCTCTGTAGAGTATATAAAAGCATTTGATAAGTGGAAGCGTATAAAATTTAGGGAAATAATGAGAGAGGATATAATAACTGAATAATAAGAATGTCTGAAACATCATGTAAAAATCACAGATGATAAGGTATATGTATGAAAAACCAATAACCAGCAATGATAAGGGACCAAAAGAGTCACAATACGAACTGGTTAATTTAGGAGTACGACATGTCCAACCACTCGTACCAGCCTTCAATTAAAAGACTAATGATTATGCTACCTTTGCACAGGAAAAATAGTGCGGCCCTTCAAAATATTTACAGTGGGCAGCTTATATCTCCCAGTTCCTATCGAAAAAGGAGATTATGAACTTGATGTTGGATTAAGATTAGTGAGTGAGTGAGTGTGGTGTTTTAGGGCCCGTCGACAACCAGGTCATTTGGGCCCTAAGTCAACTTTAAAACCTAAAAGCTACACAAATTTAGTTAAAAAGTTAAAATAAAATAAAATAAAAACACTCAACGTTTAAAAGCACATAAAAACTCATCCCAGTCCCAATAATTAAAAGCACTAAAATTAATAAATATAAAAATCAAGTCAGACTTGTTTATTAAAACCAATTTCCGCCACAAACCGCAGTGCCTTATCCACGGCCACTGGGTCGTCCCCTAAAACACTGAGCAAGTTAGCCCTTAGGCCCAAAGACTGGCGAACGCGGGTGTACTGCGGGCAATCCAGCAGTACATGCCGCACAGTGAGGCGTACTGCACATGGAGCACACACAGGGGCCGGTTCCCCTCTTAGCAGATGGCCATGAGTTGCTCGTGTGTGCCCAATTCTGAGCCGGGTGAGTATCACCTCGGCCCGCCGGTTATCCCTGCAGGACGATAGCCAGGGTTGTACGCTCTCCTTTATAGCCCGGAGTTGTGTGCCTTCTAAAGCTGTCCAGGATTGCTGCCAAGCAGATAGAAGCTGGCGACGGAAAAAACGTTGCACATCCTGGTACGGCACCGTAGTTGTTAAACTCCGGGGCAAACGGCAAGCAGACTTAGCAGCCGCGTCCACCTCCTCGTTCCCGGAAATGCCCATATGCCCAGGGGTCCAAGTAAAAACAAAATGGTATCCTCGACCGAGCATTTGCGAGATCTGGGCCTGTATTTTTAAAACAAGAGAGTGAGCTGCAGTGTGCTGTTTCAAGGCCTGAAGAGCACTGAGAGAGTCGGTGCAAACAATAAAAGAGCCAGGGGCTAACTTGCAAATAAAAAGGAGCATATAGTAGATGGCATACAGCTCTGCTGAGAAGACCGAAGTTGAGTCCAGAAGTCGAAATTTGTGAGCCTCGCCGTTAACGAAGAACGCGCAACCCGTAGCGTTACCTAACTGAGAACCGTCTGTAAAGACCGGAACATAGTTAGGGTAACGGCCCAGTAATTCGGCAAAAAGTTGTTGGAAAACCGAATGTGGAGTAGCGAGTCTAGAATTGTTTGAAAGAGCGAGATCGAACTGCGCACGATTGAGCTGCCATGCAGGATAGGGGCAGATGGACGACCTCTCCACGCGAGGCATTCGGAGGCCATGCGAATGTAGTAGATCCCGAAATCTTATTCCCACGGGGCGTGTCTGAGAGCCAGGGCGCATATAACGGTGGACTAAATCTGGACACAGAACTGGTTTAAAACAAGGATGATTGGGATAACTTGCCAACTTCGAAACGTATGAGCAGAGTAACAGCGAGCGACGAATATGGAGTGGAGGTTCGCCTGAGTCTGCATACAGGCAGTCGACTCGACTGGTGCGGAAAGCTCCTGTGGCAAGGCGGATGCCAGTATGATGCACAGTGTCTAAAAGGCGAAGTTTAGAGGCGGTCGCTGCGCCAGAAAATAAAACTGCCATAGTCCAGCTTGGACCGAACCAGAGAGCGGTACAGCCTCAACATTACCGTGCGATCGCCCCCCCCCCCAAGATGCTCCAGATAATACCCTCAGCACCCGAAGAGATCGATCACAAGAGGCTCGAAGGTGACGAATGTGGTGGTCCCAATTTAGTTGTCGGTCCAAGTACAGGCCCAAGAACTTCAGGTGCGAGGCAAATGGCAGGGGTGTGCCGTTCAAATGAAGATCAGGGGGCGGGTGAATACCTCATAGGCGGTGAAAGTGGATACACTGCGTCTTCGCAGCTGAAAAATGGAAGCCGGTTTGAAGTGCCCAAGCTGCTAGCTGGGTAATGGTCAGCTGCAGTTGGCGCTCAATGTGATCTATGTTGGCAGACCTATAATAAACTGCGAAGTCGTCAACATAGAGGGATGATGGAATTCCACTTCGAACGGCACTAGAGATGCCGTTAATCGCTACGGCAAAAAGGGTGACGCTCAAAATTGACCCTTGAGGTACGCCGTTCTCCTGTATCCGCTCCCGTGATATAGTGTTTCCTATGCGAACCCGAAAACGGTGAAGTTTTAAAAAGTTGCATAGGAATTCCGGTAGATGACCACGCATACCGTAACCATGTAGGTTACGGAGAATGCCGTACCGCCAGGTGGTGTCATAAGCCTTCTCCAGGTCGAGGAACACGCCCACGGCGTGCTGTTTCAGTAGAAAGGCATCGGAAATATACCCCTCAAGGCGTGTTACATTATCGACACTTGAGCGATGGCGACGAAAGCCGCATTGCAAGTTGGACAGATGGTTATGTTTTTCTAGCCACCAATTTAACCGAGCGTTTATCATTCGCTCGAAGGTCTTACAGATGACACTCGTCAGGCAAATGGGGCGGTAGCTAGATGGTAGCGTGCGGTCCTTTCCGGGTCGAGGGATGGGGATGACAATACCCTCTCGCCAGGAGGAAGGGAAAACCCGCTCATGCCAAATGCGGTTATAGATGTTTAACAGGAAACATAGCGCGTCAGATGGAAGATGTAGCAGCATCTGTCGGTGAACGTCATCGGGACCTGGAGAAGAATCCTTTGCTAATGCCAGAGAATGGGCGAGCTCGGCTGCGGTAAAAGGTTGGTTGTACGGCTCGGTGCAGTCACTATTAAAATTAAGTGGTACCCGCTCCACCTTTTCCTTAATAGGCAGGAAGAGAGCGTCATAGCGGGCAGTTTGGCTAGTGGCAGCAAATGTGGTAGCTAGGGCTTCAGCTATGTCCTGCTCGGTGGTGCACATGGAACCGTTGATGGCAAGGCCGGGCGATACTTGCCATACATCCGCCGAACAGCTGACCATACTTGTTGGGTAGAGCTGCGCCGGGAGAGCGAAGACACATAGGCTTCCCAAGATTTACGCTTTGCGTTGCGCAGTATAAAGCGTGCCCTAGCGCGAGAACGTTTGAAGGCGACGAAGTTCCCTTCCGTCGGGTGCCGCTGAAAAACGCGCAAAGCACGTTTGCGTGCTTTGATAGCCAAACTGATTTCCTCGGACCACCACGGTACAGGGATACGACGTGGTGTAGGTGAACCTCGAGGAATGCTGGATTCTGCTGCGAGCAGGATCGAGCAAGTAAAATATTCGACCATTTCATCGATGGTATCGAAACCATCGTCGATGAGGTGTATGAGGGATTGGAATTTTCCCCAGTTTGCTTTGGAAATAATCCAGCGAGGATGTCGAGAAGGTACACATTGGCGGCCAGAAAAATGAATGTTAATGGGGTATTGATCACTGCCAAAGAGGTCGGAAAGTACTGACCACTCAAGTAGTGGTACTAATGACGGACTGCAGAAAGAAAGGTCTAGTACGGAATGTGTACCATAAGCGGATGATAGGAATGTCGGGTCACCAGTATTTAGCAGAAGCAGGTCAGACTTATCGAAGACGTCTACGAGGAGGCATCCACGGGCGTCATCAGTGTCTGATCCCCAGAGCGTGTGCTTGGCATTCAAATCTCCCACAAGGAGTAGTGGTGAGGGGAGCTGTGCCAATAGAGCTCGAAGATCACGCTCTGGAACTATACTGAGCGGCGGCAGGTACATGTTGCAGATGGTAAAACTGATGCACTCCAGCTGTATCCGAACGGCCACAGCTTGCAATGGTGTGGTGAGAGGAACGTTGGCGGCTGAGATGTTAGGCGCCACTAAGGTAGCAACGCCAACGCTTGCACGCATACCTGCAAGAGAGTCGCTTCTAAATGCAGAAAAAGAGTGAAGGTGTAACGAGTGATTGGGATGTAAGTGGGTTTCCTGGAGGCAAATAATTGACGGTGACCGTTGAGAAACTAAATATTGTAGGTCTTGAGCACGAGCTCGAAAACCATTGACATTCCACTGGATTATTTCCATGAACAGTTTTTAACGGGCCGTTTTAACTTTTTTCTTGACCTTGGCTGACTTGGGCCCTACGACTCAAAAATCGTTAGCCTCCTGTGACTCCGCTGATGTTCGGGAGTCAGAACTCCTACGGCTCGTAGAACGAGACCGGGATCTAATGGAAGGCGAGCGACTTCGCGATCTATGTTGTGGCCGGGATCGGTTTTTACATTTACCCCTGGATTGTTGTTAGTCGGTGATGGCTTGGTGGCTGGAGTCTGTACGGCTGAAACGGAGGCTGTGCTAGTGTATATACAAGCAGTCTGAGACGTAGGTTTAACGGCTAGAAAGTCAGTCTGCGTGGATGCGTGAGCGACAGGGACGTGTTGAACAGCAAAAGTGGTATTAGGAGTACGGCGAGCTGCTAATGCATATCCAGTAGTAGTGGTAGCAGGCTTCAGTTGTTCGAAGCGCCGTCGTGCCTCTGGAAAAGTCAGGCGTTCCTTTACACGTAGCTCCTGAATACTTTTTTCGTCCATGAATCTAGGGCACTGTCGCGAACTGGAGGGATGACTACCGCCACAGTTCACGCAACAAGGTGTTCGACTGCAGTTAGGGTCGTCATGTTTCGGTAGGCCACATTGCTCACAAAGAGCAGGATTGGTACATGTGACCTTAGTATGTCCGAACCGCTGACATTGGAAACAGCGCATGGGGTTCGGGACATACTGGCGGACGCTAGCACGTTCATAGCCGCAATATATATATTCAGGTAACTTCGTCCCAGCAAAAGTTAGAAATACCGTACGTAGTGGGTACTCTTTGCCATCTTGTTTTCGAGTTAGCCGGTACGCCTGACAAACGAGTTGATCGGAGAGGCAACTTACTATTTCCTCGTTCGCAAGACCATCCAAGCTGGAGGTGGTGACTACTCCTCTGCAGGTGTTAAGGGTTTTGTGTGGGGCTACCCGGATAGGGTAGGAGCCCAACAAAGACGCTTTTTGTAGTTTGTTGGACTGGTCTGCTGTTGAGGTCTCTAACAGTAAGCTACCGTCTCGGAGACGCGTAGCGTTTTTTAAGGGGCCACTGATTTTATCTATTTCACGTTTTATGTAAAATGGACTGATATCCTTAAACGTTTTGCCATCACATGCCAAGGTCATCAATAAATAAGGGTCAATGAAGGAGGTTTTGCGCGGAGACATGATGATATTGACCCCCATCCGGAACCGTCGGCGTCAGCCTGCCATCCGGGGGTTAAAGAGAGAAAGACACCGAATCTTCACGGTCTGTGCCGTCATGGGGACCCCACCCATGACCGATCTCATTTGTACCTCAGGAAAGCTACCCTTCAATATCCACTGCTTGTCCGTATGGGTAAACCGTTCACCACGGACACCCCGGCTTTATGCCCCTACCACAGGAATAACCGTCTGTGGCTCCCCACTTTAGGCCGCGCTGCGCATAAAGGGCACACGCGGATTCAGGGGACTTGTGGTTGATTACACCGGGGTTCCGTCAGCGGTAACACGTCCGGTCCGTGATACTAACCCAACGGCAACACGGCCGTCGGGAGATTAACACAGACCGGGCCCTCAAGGAGCCACGTGGGTGTACTTGACGGTGTGGACGGGCTCCGCACCTAAGGCTACACATAGGGGCAGTGCGAAGGGTCCGCTCAACCTTCACTTTTGAGACCTCCGGAGAGCACACATGTCGGAAGCCGCGCTGAAAACCATGGGACAGAACCACGGAGATAGGAGAGATCCCTGCTGGTGAGACAGGAGTTATAAACCTAAGACCTTACGTGCTAATAAGAATAATAAAAACTAGAAGAGGAAGAATGTGATGCTTACTGACAAGCAGTAGCTATACGTGGCACAGTTGATGGAGATGAAGGGGATGAATTGAGGGTGAATGGCTAGGGACCCCGGGATCGCCAATCCCGTACCTACCGTAGTAGGTCCCTGGGGGAAAATACCAGAGCCTCTTCTGCCAGTTTTCGGGGTTACTGATGGGCCTTCTCGGCAGCCGTAGCAGTCCTGGGGTACACCAAGTCCCCACCGTACATCACCCCATCAGTCGGTCCCCTACTTCCTGTTGCCCACCCCTCGGGACGAGGACCGCAGAGGTTGGATTTTGAGGGGCGGATTAAGATTAGTTTTCATGGCTTTCCAATGTGGCTGATATATTTTTATATATGCAAGCAGCGATCGCAGAATGCAGTGGCGGCTCGAGGAATAAAAATGTGTGTGTTCACAAGACCTACGCTTAAAATGCACACTAAGCATTATCTGCTACTACTACCTATATTGAGTGCTAGCTCAAACACCCCACAAAATTTTATACAATCTATTAGCCTATAAAGAATCTATCTATTCCTATCAACTTGCTCATTGTGTCGTTTTACTGACAGTCTGTAAGCGCTGTTCAGCTGAGTACTAATATTCACACGAACAAACTTGCCACACTGAATATATGCATTCTTATGTGAGTGTGAATTCCCGTGCTTCTATATCTTTTCACTAAGATGTACCAAGTCGGCACCTCTTACTTTTGTCCAATTACTCACTTCAGACCTAAACATAAGTCACGGAAAGCCAAAAGCGCATTTCTAATACTGCATCCGCATAGCCATTTACAGGTTGTGTATACATTGTTGTTAAATTTGCGCCTGTAGTCCCACTTCTGATTTTTGTAACATGCTCACCTGTCAAATTAGACTACCGATGTCCTAGTCGCTTTATTACAACTTTTTCTTCGTAAGTCAGTTTATCTGTTTTACTTCTTAAAATGGAATCTACCGAGATTATAGTTACCTCTTGAGAGAAGCTCAACGGCCACAAAGATTCGAAAACCTCGTGATCGGTCGCTGCACACAGCAAAGAATAACTATTTTGTGCTAAAGCTCTAGTTTACTTCATGTACTAGGAAACTCATAATTGCCTCATCTGCTGATCTCCTACAAATTCCGAGTTTATCACAGTGTTTAAAACATCTGTTTCGAAACTGGTCCCTAATAACACACCGTATTCAAAGCAACAATAGCTGATAGCACCAGGAGTTGTAAACATTATTTGTATTTGGAGATAGTTGCATTTAAACTCTATAGATAGTAGCACTTCCCAGAGATGACCAACAACTCTGGCGTTGCCAATGTGAGTTAGCGTGCACATCGTAAATGTGGTATGATCTGGGCGTACCCAACCAATGCCTGCCTGTAGCATTTGTCCTCTACGCATGCGCAGAGCTTTAAACGTTACATGATGTACTGGCACAAGGAACGTGTGCTAGTTGCAAGGTTGCCACATGCTCATGCTCTACTTACTATAAATTCTAAAGGAGTAGGCGCGATAAATACAAATAATGAATACAAAGAGGAAAAGGGCTTCTACAAGACAAATAATGGGGGTTCACGTGCTCTTGTGCTCCTAAACAGCAGCCTCCGCCGGCAGAATGGCATAATGAGCTTAAACATAATTTTAAAATTAATAAATTAGTCGTAAACACCATTCCATTTGTTTATGGTCAGGTTATCGTTTGATAAAGTGAAAATATGTTACAAACAGCAACATCTCAACTGGAGAAGTTAATGAAAAAAATTAATTTAGATATATCGGTAACGAAAACGAAAGTGATTGCATCACTGGGAAAATATTCAACGAGGTAAAAATGATCATTAATAAAACAAGGAAACATCCTCAACTTTTCAGTTAATTTGGATGTGTATTTCGTTTGACATGACAAAGATTTGAAAAATAAAATTTTTAAAATTTAAGCTACAATGTGACTATTAGAAGAAAACTGAACTATAAAACACAAAAGGACGCACAGCTAACATGAAGCAGAAACCACAGGTTTCCGATAGAAGAATATGAGAAAGGGATGATAAAACATAGAATTTATTAATAAGCGATTGGGAATATATGATATAGGAAATAAATTCAAAATGAATATTGTTATAGAAATAACGTGTAAACGAAATAAATATAGGGGAAAAGTTGCCTTAAGCTAGAACGGTCAGACGGATACGGAAACAATGCGACAATAGAGGACAAAATTTCTTCGCCAGTCCGGAGCCAGAAACATTGCCGAGTTTTAAGGGAAATATTTAGAAACAGGATACAGCACCTTTATGACGCCAACGGGTTATACAACCCTGGGGGGAGGGGTGACCCGTGACTGCAGAACAGATGAAGGTGAATGGAAATGTCCAATAAGGTAAAATCCTAGAAATAAGCTCTCCCAATAAAATACAACGTAAACCACGTGATAGGCGTGAACTAGAGAACGAATAGGAAAGGGGTGGAGATAGACAAACAAGCCTAGGAAAGAAGCTGAGAATAGAGCAAAGTGCAAAGCGTCACTCTGGTGTTTACAACGAAAGGGAGAAGTTGAATATCTGAGCACGAGGTAATGGTGGAGTTACATTTCAAACGTGGTGTGTTTAAGTATTCTCGAAGAGGCAAGGTGACGCAACGAGAGGGATAGCAAGTGAGGAAAGCAGAGCCTTCCGACAAGTACGACATGTGGGAATAAACAATCCACAGGAAATTGAAGCAGGACTTTTCATTGGCTGGTGAGAACTGCTGGACCTGAGAAAGATAACTCCTGCTAACCGACACATAATCCTAAACAACCATCCTGCCATACCGCACCAAAAGGCCTCTCAAGAGAATCCCACACCACATTTTACAAGGCTATGTCAGTAACCATCTTGACTTATAGCTCAGAGAATTCTGTGATGAGCAGAAAGGAAGAAAGAATTATGGAAACAGTAGTGAAGAAATTACCTAGACCTTTTGATGATCCCATACAACAAGGGATGCCATATGACAAATTTCATTCTCATATCATCTGAGCAAGAATGCCAGACATTTAGATGACCTTTGGCGCCGATCTCTGTATGGTATAGAGCTTAGACAGTAACTGGGGACGCCCTGCGATCTTCACACAGATCTATTGTTGCTAACATGAGGCAACTAAGACCGATGAAATGAGGGAATCGTAGCAAACCACATCATGCGCAAAAGCATTGTCGCCGATCGCATTGTTGGATTGGAGCCACCGCAAAGCCAGAGCTGTGCACGTGGGCGTGAAAGAAAGAGACAGAGAGCAATGCACCGAGCTGGACGCCTACCAGAAGAGAGATAGTAAGACAGAGAGATGTCTGGATACTTCCGTCTTTCTCTTGCCGCCGCAATTGTTCCCGGAAAATCTGCCGTATTCTAGAACAATGACTGGGAGATATAAATAGCGACAGAGTGTGAGAAGCGGTGGGTTGCACTTGTGCAGTTGAGTTGAGTTGTGTGATGTACCGCAGTGGAATCTTGTGTTCGTTTACGTGTAGCGGAGTAACGAGACGACCTTGAAGACTGCTGTTTGTCAATGTCACATCATTTTGCTGCTGCCAGGGCTGTACAAAGCTTCTGTTTACTGCAATAAAGGGTGTTTTAAATATCGGCAAACAGGACTTTTGTTTCTACGAACCCACGAATTCACAGTTTCAAACAGGTGCTAGGACTTCATCCAAGTTCCTGCTCAGCTACCAACACTGTATGACCTATATGTGTGAGGACAGTAGTTACACAGAGCCACACAGCGTCGAGAACTGCATTTACAATATGCAATCATCCTAGCCACCCGTCCTGAACTGTCAATTCGTAATGAACCTGAAAGCACGTTTCAAAGACCATGAGAAAATTGAAATAAAGATAAATCACAGAAATAGCAGAATGGGGGTATACACCCCAGCATTTAACTGAGTGACGATTCTAAACACAGAAATCAGGTTGATTGGCCACAAGGATCCAATCCGTGACCTCTCAAACAGGAGTCGCACATGTTAGAGTACTGCTACTTCAGTCGTTCTCTGTAGATGATTGTTTACTTTTGTTAAAAATTGAACATCTGCATTTAACACAAAATAAAAAGCTATGTTAAATACGCATTATCAGTTATGCAAACGTACTAAGAATAACAAGAACGAACTGTTTTGGTTGGCTTTGTAAAGTACTTTCTGTATGGGCTGGTTGAAGTTTCTAAATTATATTGGTACATAAATGTAACAACCTTGTCCTATATAATGATAACATCTGTCTGTTCTTAGCCCTTCGAACTTTAATGCAACACGGTTAGAACATTCTTACATTCAACACAAGGCACATTGTGTACAGTCCGCGACGCAAAAGTGAACACAGTTTATTAGGATCGCAAAAATAAAGAGAAGGTGCAAGCTTCGCTGTGGCCTCCTCATGTACATTGCTCCCAGGATGGAAATTGCATTAGGGTAAAAGAGATACGAGAAAGTATTTTTCTGTTGTATTCTGTGAGGCAATGATATGTTCCTTATGTGAAATAGTGAGAATTAACGCCACCTATCATCAGACACTATGGTGGAAACTAGGGTCAATAACAGTTCTGTGGTTAAATTATAGGGGTTGCCAGCTTCTCCAAGAGCATTAAAATGTAAACAGCGTCCACGGACAAGTAAACTATCACGTGTCAACCGAAATAAATTTGCATCGCAACACAACAGCGTGCTGGTATCCCGTAAAGAATTTTTGGAAATGATTTCAGTCACCTTGCTAAATGGAAGACATGTTGTTTATCACTGACAGAGCCGAGCCTGCGCTTATGAAAGCGATAGTATTGATTGGAAACTGCTCGCCTGCAATTGGTGCCCTTATCGTTTGCTATGACATCAGAATGACGTGTTAACTCCCTTCCTCCCGACCCTCCCCTTTAAGAAGCTGTTGTCCACTTAGCCATTTTGTGGTTAAATCACAGATTAATGCCAGATGTTCAACTCCGTGGTAAACTTTGAAGCCGCATAGGGCGCTGTTTCCTGAGCCTTTAGACCCCGGCGACCTTGGGAACTACGGCCGGTAATGTAGTAAGCTTCTATTGCGACCGAGCTATGGTGCATTCGCTTCCCCTACCCTTCCCCATCCGTGTTCACAGGATAGAATCCAACTTCTTTCGAAATCATATCTCGCCACACATGAATAGTTTACGCGCATTTCAACTATCGCATATTAGCATAATACGCGTCAAATACGTGAGGAAATTTGCGGTAAACTATTCATCAGTGTGCGAGGTGTGACTTCGAAAGAAATTGTCTAATTTATGAAAAAAATATCAAGAATCCACTTGAACTTTTCCTGTTAAATATGAATAATTGACTTCCACAAAGCATTATATCTTTATTCCTGTTGCAAATTGATAATTTTGTCTTTAAAAACAATTAAAATTTTAAAAACGAGAGAGTTAGATCACTTCAGATGCTGTTGAGATTATACAAGAATCTGTATCCTCTTTCCTTCAAGCTTCTTAGTGTAATAGATAAAATACAGATAACTTAACACTAAAATAATGATTCTGTAGATACAGGAAAACAGGAAAGGATACCATAATATTATGTGTAATGCAATTTCTTTGTACACTGAATGTTGAAAAATTCTCTGGAATAACAGTGAGAAAAAAAACCTAAAGAAATATGTATATGAATTTGAAATGATACCAACAACTATGTACAAACAATAGCACTATTTCTTTAAAATGACAACAAAGCAGCTCTGTCAATGGTTATATTTAATAAGAGTTTTAAAACCTCAATAGTACATACATCATTTTCAGCACAAGTATACTAAAGTATATTCAGAGAAAAACCTGAAATTTGTGATCGATTCATATAAGATTAATAATGTCAAATTAGTACAGAGGTCAGTATTAGCAACTGGTGACATAAATTTCATAAATGGCACTATTTTATACACTTCTAATCACTTTGGTTGAATTAACATTCACAAGTGCAGAATAAATTATGAAAAACAATAATTACATTAAAGCTGTATCATTCATTCAAAATTGTCCTAAGTTTAACTCTGTCCTCACAACACAAGAATATTACAGCGTTGAATTTTTAAATGCCTCAATGGCACGCATATGCACAGTAATGAATGCTGAAGAAGAAAATGTGCAGTTTTAAAAATAAAATTTAATGCACAGTGTATCTTCCAATAAGAGATTATTTCATGTAGTTATCTGACTGTGAAGTATAATTTGCTTAATGTGCCGAGCAATTGTTTGGATAAATGATTTGCTTTAACTTGATAAGACTTTAAGCAATGTACTTTATGACTAAGATGGCAAATGGAGCCCTCTGCATAGTGTAAACCTTTCCGTCCATGACATACAACTGAATGTGTGTCAAATAAATACCTCAATGAAATATTACACTATGAAATATTAATGCTGTTTGTAGTTTTAGTTAAGAAGTGAAAGTGATGGAACTGTGTGTTTGAGTAGTTAATAGAAAATAATTTAGTAATGTAATTTATTTGCTCACACATCTAACCATTATTTCTTTTGACACTCCATAATTCCCTTATGTGTTCACTACAAAGAAACAAGAAATGCATTATATAGCAAAATAATGTGCAGTTTTATCCACTTTTCAAAATTATTATGTGGCTTCGCATCACTGCATGTAACGAATGGTTCATATATTGGGTTAAGCATCTTTTTTCCATGCCAAAGATTGAGATTTTCATTCCAAATTAGAACAATGAGAGGATGTTTAACAGTGTAGTTTCATGTCACATGTAACATTTCTGTGGGTCACGCTAGTAACGTTATATCACTCTTAAAATGGTTAGCATTACAGAAATTGTGTACCAATATTACTCATAAATGGTGGCAAGTACATGTTGAGAACAGATGTACCACAGAATACATAAATGCTGTGCAAATATCACTTTAACTTGTTATTTTTCTGAACCCATTTGTGTGTGTGTGTGTGTGTGTGTGTGTGTGTGTGTGTGTGTGTGTGTGTGTGTGTGTGTGTTAACAACGAAGAGGATTTACAACCTGTTATTTATTGTGAAGCTTTACTAATTTGAGATCAAGCCACACTGTGTTTAGGTCCTAGCTAGCTGACATTGTGCATGTTTTAAGAATAACTGGAATAATAGAAATAAAATTAAAAGTGGCATATAATGATGACACAATGACATTTTAATCATTTCTTGCAATGCACAATTACACCTAAAAACTTGTAAAGCTTTTTCAAATAAATTCTAATCCCATCAGATCTCTTCTAAGATGGTTATTCAGGTAAATAATTTAGTGTAGTGTGTACAATAATATTGCATAGTGACTACTGCATTAAACAATATAGAACAAATTAGGTTTATGGAATCTCAGATCATACTTTTAATTGCTGTTAAAAGCTGTGATATTCTTGATCAATGATGTAGATATACACTGATGAGTAAGGTTAAGAGAACTTAATTCTTCAAAATACTTATCATTGAAATTTAAAGAAAAAGTTTATAAAATTCATATCAAGCATCTCGCCCAAATATTTTAATTTAAGCCACCTAGATTATACGTAAACACAGGTGATGCCAATTTTGGTATATCTGAAAATTCACAGCTATTTTTTCAGTAATTTAAACTGGATATTACTTACCTTACATGGACTTATATATGACTCATATATTTTAAATTTAAAACTAAAAGTACAATCAACTGTCTAAAATAACTTCACTTTTCACTTTTCCTTGTTGGCCACAGTATTCCTCAAAGTTTTTGTTAAATTTTCCACTGATATGAAATGAAACTCAAACTTTCAGAAATATTTGATATGCCACATTAAATTGCTGTATACTCGGGAAAGAATGCTTTGTGCTACATTTCTAATGTTCCTGAAGATTACTGCACATCACCAAAACAAGAAATATACACAGTATTCAATAATCCTGCACTCTCGATTTCATCCATCGTATTCCTGGTAGCCTGAGATGATGGATGACCCCTGAAAGACAAAAAACAGAAAATCTCATTATTTCAGTAATAAAGTAACAAGGTTAATGTACCTAATGCTTTTGTATGTAAAACAACACACTTTTTCCATTATAAGGTGCTACATTAATCTAGAGAATTTAACTATGCATGAATATGCATTAAGGCACATTTCAGGTTATGTCATATTAATTGTCGGAATTTAGCTACATGCTAAATCTTACTTACCAATAGGTCTTTGTGAAAATCTATTCTCGTTCTTCCTACTGCCCATACCTCCTCGCAGTCTTTCAAATTTTTACATTTTCACAAATAGTGTAGTCATTGTTTCTTTTTTTTTAATTTGAAACCCAAATCTTGAAGTGCTTTCAACTTATGATAATTACTCAACTATATAAGTTTAATATGACGAATAAAATATAGGTAAGCATAAGCGAAGTGTCGTGGAACTTGACGAGGTTCTTTGCCTGTATTCCTTAACCGACACGACCAAAATACTTTCAAGATTTATGTTTCACATTTAAGCCTAGCATTTTAGAGGTACTTAGTAGGAAAATATATGTAGTTAACATTGCTACTCTGGATTCGTATCCCATCTCTCTCTAAGATGTAAGCAAACCATAAACGGCAAGGAATACACACGTTCGCTTAAAACCGAAGCCTAGAAAGAAATAATAGGATTACTGGATGTAGTACTACAGATTATAATGCTTTATCTGCTTACTGTTTCTTAAAGAAAAATATCATAGCTGGACGAAAACTGGAATAGCAGATTTAGGAAACCTGTTTCAGGAATACATACGGTCGCGAATCCATTATTACTACGACTGGCGGCGTACGCGCACAAAAGATTCGGCGTGGAGCAATAACAGACAACGGTGTGGAGATAAAGAGCCTGCAAGAACAGAGAAAGATAGCCCGGAGATAAAAGACTCGCCAAAACAGATAAAGTTAGACATCTAGAACGTTCGTGTTTTATTTAATGGCGTGTTAGAGAACATTCTATAAGAGTCTGGAAACATGAAGGGTCGTGTATAAAAAGAAGCCGTGGCTAGTTTATCGAGTAGTCATAAACACAGTCATAAACAGAGTGTAGTCAGAACTAGTATTGTGTGCGTGCAACTGTGAACGCTGTTTGTTTGTGGTCGACGACCTTGGAAGATTGTAATTGTGTGTGTGACGTAATTCTGCTACTGTAAAGGTTGAGTGTATTTCTACGCAAATATAGTACGCTTTGATTTTCTGCAACTTGGACTTTTAATTCTACGAGCCCACAAAGTCACAATACGTTCGTTTAAAACCAAGGCCTACGAAAGAAATACGCAAATTGCTGCATGCAAATAGATTTTATTTACGGAAAGAAATATTTGGATTGATGGATGTAGTACTACAAACAGATTATATTATTTTAACTGCTGGACTTCTCCTAAAGAAAAATATAGCTGGACGAAAACTGGAATAACAGATTCAATAAACCTGTTTCAGGAATACTTGCGCTCGTTTGAAACCAAGGCCTACGAAAAGAATACGCAAATTGCTGCATATAAATGGAATCTATTGGTTCCTCTGCTTAATTTTTGTAAAATCGCGATCGCTGGCGTTGTTAAATAAAATCTAACAACTCACAATATACGAGTCAGTTGGAGAATTTAATCTCATGATGGCACGATGCCCATGGTAGCTCAAAGGTTAAGAGCGACGTGATGTAAACCGCGATATCCGTGGTTCAAATCCCGGCCATTATATTGAATTTTCCAGGTTGACTCTATCTACGAGGGCTGTTCAATAAAGCATGATCATAATTTTTTAACGGTCATATTTTTTCGCAATAAAGTATAATCTTATATTCTGTTAGCTTAATGTGAAACAAACACGCCGTATTAGCTTCATTGTTGGTATTCCTGGTCCCCGCCTGTGAGAACCAGGCAAGTTCAGACATGTTCAGTATCGCCTACCGCTGCAATGGAGGTAACATGCAGTTAAAGTTGATGTTATAGGAAGATCCAGAGTTTCCATCAAACGTAATCACTGCTGATGAAGCTTGGCTACATCATTTTGATCCTGAGAGCAAACAGCAAAACTCAATGTGGAAATCTCCTTCATTAACAACTCCCCCCCCCCCCCCCGCCCAAAAAAGTGGTTGCTTCTACTGGGAAAGTTACGATCTTCTCATTTTTTGATATTCATGGAATGGTTTATCAGCAAGGTGTGCCAGGACACATCAGTAACTGAACAATACTACAGGGATGTCCTGAAAACATTGCAAGTCCATATCAGCCGCAAAAGACCACATATCAGTGAAGCAGGCTGCATGCATGTACCACGATAATACGCGGCCACATATTGCCAGTGTTGCTGCTGAATATCTCGCAATATCACGTGAAGTGCATCCCTCACCCTCCCTATAGTCTGGATTTAGCCCCATGTGACCTTTTTCTATACCTAAACTTGAAGAAACGCCTTCGTGGGAGATATCATCTATCATCAAAAGCAGTGGAGAAGGCTGCGGAGGCGATTTAGAAGGATCTCTCAAAAATTGTTTCCAGCAGGTCTTTGAAGACTGGCAGAAACACTGGGACAATTGCATCGCATTCAGGGAGACTATTTTGAGAAGAAAAATCAAAATTATGAGGCTGAGTAAAGCTACGTTCTCATACAGAACTGCGATCATTCTTTATTGAACAGCCCTCGTATGACATTATACTGCTATAATTTGTTTATTTGTTTGTTCAAATAGACCTAGAGCTGGCAGTGCCTCAGTTGGTATCTCTAAATACCATTCATTTGGAATTAAATGTACAAATAAAAAGCAAAAGTCAATTCTTGTATTAAATCTCTGTGCTGGTAGGGCGAGCCGTGGCTGAGTGATTACGCCGCTCGACTCTTTCAAAGGCCGCCCGAGTTCAATCCCAAGCAACCGAAAGTTAGATTTGTAGTGGACAACACGGCGCTGGCGAGGGTTTATTCCGGCATTTCGGGTTCAACCTGTCAGCTCATTCCACCGGTGCTATTCTCATGGATCATCATTGTAGCCCCTCCCTGACTGGGAGTTGTTCGGATAGGGTTGGACACTGATACCGCCCCTGTTAGGGATAACATTGTCATAACAATCCCGATATATATTATCGAAAACTCGAGAACCCAAACAGCGAGGTGAATGAACACCTTCTTCACAGGTACTTCCTTTGAGCCTCTTGCCGACAAAGGTGGCATTGTTCAAGGTTAGACCCTCGTCGCCAGCCCAGGTCTTGACCGTACATGCTACGTGATGATAGAATGGACACCGGGATTTAAGTTACACATTTTTAGACGTGTTTATGAATTAATTAGCTTGACGGTGGGAAAGTGAAAATTGCATAGAAGACACGTTTCAGACACGAGAAATTGCTTTTAGATTTAAGAGTAGGGGTGAAATACGACCTATCAGAAACAAGTAACACGTCACATGACCTCTAAAGTGTCCAAAGTCTGGCGAAAGGAAGGGGAAATTTGGGCAAGGGCGACGTTTGATCGTCGCTAGGAAAAACACTCTGTTTCGGCGAGTGAAGGGGGCGACTAGTAACGAAAAGTCATCAAAGTCCGTGTTCGCGAACACTCTGTTTCGGCGAGTGAAGGGGGCGACTAGTAATGAAAAGTCATCAAAGTCCGTGTTCGCGAATACTCTGTTTCGGCTAGTGAAGGGGTCCACAAGTACTGAAAATACATCAAAGTCCGTGTTCGCGAATGCACGAAGTAATGCCCTCGAATTTCACAAACCAGGCGTACACAGATACATACATAACACCAAGATAACGGTGACGAGTGGAGAGGACTACTTATATAAATAAACTTGACATTCAACGGTCGTGGTGTCTTCTAAATTATAATACCCATACCCTGTCCGGACGCACCCACCCCCTGAAACCCAAAAAGAGGTAATTCATGCAGATCTACCCTGAGAAAATCCCCGACCTGTTGGAAACCTCCCATTCGTAATCCTCACCCATCACCTATCTTCTCATATGAGGTGTTGAGTACCAGGAGGGCTCAACGAGGTACCTAACGGGCAAGGACCGCCTCAACACGAGAGGGCAGTGGTTCCAGATACCCGTGGGAAATCGGGTACGTCTCCGGACGGGATTGAGGGAAGTCATTAATATTCCCGCGTACTAGCCAGCATAGCTAGCAGAAGGTGTGCTAGATCGCCAAGCGGTCCCACCGAGGTCATATCGGAGTTGGTGCGCGTGAGTGGCGTATCCACTTCCATCCCGTCTTGAGTCCATAGGACCAGATAATAATAGATAGATAATAGTAACACATATCTGACGATGCGTGACTCGGAAATTATGCGGCTTCCTAGTCCTGATTCCCGTCAATGTAGAAATATCCTAGCAAAGAAGCTTGAACATAATAATGTAACACTACTTAACTAAACTTCACGTCGATTTCAGATCATTGGACATTTGATAACTGCCACATTGATGGAATGTGAAAATGTTTTCAACATCGGCAAAGTATTTCTGAACGTCACCGTTAGTGATACGTACCGTTTCTTGCTAAAACAAATTAAACCTTGAACTTGAACGATTCATGCTATAGATGACTTTAAAGATATGTTCAGTAAAACTGATTTACTTGCGTTTATAGTGAAAAATAAGTTCAGTGAGTGCCTCGGCCAAGTTACTAAACTCCATAAGCGGGTAATTAATTTCCAATATCGTCAGCTGGACGGAAGGGTTCTTCCCTTTGTTAACAGTAATTAAAACATTTCTAACTACAGTGGCTGAAAATAACCTGATTGCCCCCAAAAATTCCTTAGGGAAACAAATGATCAAGCAGCTATTTGATGACAGTGAAGATATACCTACGTACTGCAGTACAGAACGAAAAAGGTTAGGATTGAGGTAAAAGCGTACCAAACTTGTTCCGCATTAATAGGGCGGTATTTCTCATATTAAAAATGATTATAAGGCACGGAATTAATATTCTTTAAAGATTTATCATTCTGATTTAGTTATTATTTATTTCGTTGGCGTTGCCTTTTTTAAACTCCAGATGCAATAGTACTGCATAGGTCTTCGAGCGGCCATATTAGGGGAAGTTGATTTCGCATCAATTGAAATGAACGGATTTCGAATAATGTTTAAAATGGCAGAAAATATTTCTCTTCCTTTATTTCTGCTAGTTGGGTTTAAAACTTCGTCGGAATACCATAATATATATTATATTATCAATAAATCCTTTGGTTGTTTTAATGATCGCCACGTGATTCCCCTATTTGCCATTATGTTCTGTGGTATTACAGTTTGTATTTTTAGTGTACGATAACTTAAGTGAATAATTACTAAGTGCCACACGTTCTTTTTTAGTCTTGGATTCCTGCATAATGGTAAGAACATTATGTATATAGGTGTATATAAAGATGTTCACAAAAATATTAACTTTTGGGTTAGAGTAACAGAATGCAGGTTAACCGAAGCACGTCTTATAAAAATGGTTTGAAGAACAAGGTACAGTTAATATATGGTGCAAATAGGCAGGTAATTGTACATTAAGTATGCATAAAATGTAAATGCTCCTAATTTTTACTATTTAACTATGGAGCAGGTGCGCTCATTTAAAATACACATGTAGGCGCCTGGTGTAGGTATTCCGTACACAGTGTACTAAATTCCATTTTTTTTTGTTATTAATTTACTATTTATTACACTAATAAAGTTGATTAAATTGATTGTAAGTAACTTCTTATCTTCTGCTTAACATCAGTTTAATACAAGTTAATTACACACTAATTGTTTATATTGTATTAGCGAAACTTAATGTAACAAATTAATCCTCTTCAAATTTGGATGAACGAATACAGCATATTTTCATAGAAAACTACAGTTTGGGAATGATTTTTTTTTAAAAAAAAAGTGGTTACACTTATCTCATGTGCATATCTCTTGGGCTTTGAAATGACACAGATACATGCTAACATCAGCTGGCAAACTTGGTATGTCAGATCTTTCTATAAGATGTGATTCCATTAGTTGGAAAGTAAGGTTCTTTGGAGAAACTTTACGACAATGTTCCTCATTTTTATCATTTGCTTGAAACAGCACTGTGCATTGATGCCAGCATGCTCAACAATGCATAACATAAAGCCATGGTTCACCTTCTTGTCTTTCCTGTTACTGAATACGGTGTTATTGCACGATTTGGTCAACAGTATCAACCCCACCTTTCATAATTTCACCTGAATAAATTTCTTTTTTTCAACTTAGCATCCCTTTCCTCAGAATAATTTTCTTCTAGCCTGTTACTTTGGATGAATAATTGTTTAATACTCACAATTTCATTTATCATATTAATATTATTTTATGGAATGCTTCAATTTCCACTACAATTCCTCATGCTATCCATTTGGGGCCTGGAAAGTTTTGACAATATTTTTGGTTCCTATATGGGATGATCTTTTATGTGCTTTAATTTTCATTCACATCTTTTTTTCCTCCTACCAATGAAAAAACAGCTTTGCTATCAAAAGAATGTAGCTCTTCATCATTTTCAGCTGCAGAGTTAGTATAATGATCACTTAGTAATATCACTTCATCCTCTCCATCAGAGAAAACAACTCATCAATATTACCAAAGTTGTCTTCTTTAGCAAGCGTCACTAAAAGTTGCCATTCCGATAGTTTCTCTGTCCAATATATTTTGTCCTGAAGTAAGAAACACAAAATATTGTTGCCTAATAATGCACTATAGTAATGACTAATTCTAATATACACTTTTCCTTACCCAGCTGTTTTGTGTCAAAATAAACCAGAGTATGTGATATCATACTCACCGTGTATAAAGCACTCCGCTGGTGCAGTTCCAAGAGTAACTTATTGTTGCCTTTTGGTTGTTGATACGACAATCGCTCTGACACAACTAAATGGAAGCTAAGCAATGACATGAAAGGTACTGACAATAATTTGCAAGTATAAGCATATGTTACACAAATAAAAATATTTGTAACAATCTCCACTTAACTTAAGAAGTTGATAATTCCTTATTCTTTTTTGTTGCTTTACTGTGACTGGCTTCATTTTCTGTGTGATATGCATATTGTGACTTTGTGGGTTCGTGAAATGAAAAGTCCAATTACACCACTCAAAAATGTTCTTTATTTCCACCGACTTACAGTTAAACACTTGCCAATTACACGGAATTACGTAATGCACACAATTACGATTCACCAGTTCGTCCGTTACAATTCCACTGTACTGTCACAATTACGTAAATTCTTCCGTTGTACATACACAGTCTTCTCGTCCTTACACTAGCACTGCACTCTTACGCTGATTGCCATGAACTCTGACTCACTCCTCTTGCACGACATGTTGCTTATATAGGGTCCGCTTGCCGATCTGGAAGGTTCTCCATTAGGGGAAATATCCCGTAAGTTCGAGAACACAGGTGGAACAGAAAGAGACGGCGCAGCGATGTTTTTTGTCCCAGCCATCTCCTGTCACCACTATAAGACAAACGAGGGGGGGCGTGGCTAATACGGAACTCCCCTGCTTCCCGCTCTCAGCTGCTTCTATAGGGTGTTCCAACGCTCGGGTGACAATATGTATTTATCCTGTAGAGTGCAAAATGCAAATGTGTTGTATAAAATACACCGGTGCCCCTGCTCTAGGGTTAAACATTAATAGTATAAGAAGATACAAAGCAACAGCTAACTTTTTGTTTAATGTGGAAGCATTATTTATCAATCCATAGAATTTGTGCATCATGATCTGACAGTCCATTAGTTTTTGATAAGATGGAGCAAAATTTAATTATATCTGAATTTGCAAATATATTATCTATAGCTGTGGATGAACTATTTTTTATTCTTGTTGGAAAGTTTACTATATGTATCATTTTGTATATTGTACATTAGAAGCTAAGCTGTACCGTTTGAAAACACAATTTCAAATAATCCACATATAACTCATAGAAGTGGAACAATTAGGTTGAGTAATGCACATATACTTTAATCATTTTGAATATTAAATCCATGTTAACACGAGTAAATATCACCATTTATTGATCCTAAGCAGTTACACACATATAAACTATATTAAATTAAATATGAATTGGTAGTAATATTATGTTGAAATCTCATCTTCCAAATCCTTTTTAGCTATGTATTGCCCTAAGTAGAATAGGTATTTTTTGTGAAGCAATTCTGCAAGCACAATATAACCCCAAATTAACTAAATAAGCTTAATTAATAAGCAAACATTGTAGAAAATACTGCATTTGCTTAACTAAAGTAAAAATGGCAAAAGAAAAACCTTTGACCTTTAGTTTTAAAAGCTTCCCCAGACACTTTCCTTTTGCTCTTTCTTTTCTGCTCAGAATTGCATTCTCTGCAACAAATTTTGTTAACTTGGGTTAAAGTTCTATATGTCTAATCAAAACTTTCAATATGCACATATTGCTAAACTACCAGGTATAATCATGATACACAAGTATAGCAAAATGTACTGAGGACCCTAAGTTTCAAATTGTAACTGAGTTATTAACGGCTGTAAGCTGCAAAGCGTAGCCAAGAGATATTTTGTATAATCAGAGGTGTGTAATAGTTGTGCAATGTGATGTGAAAGGTTAGCTGAAACATCAGTATTGCTAAAACATGATGATCTTCGTTACTCTTTGTTAACTCATGTTTAAAATCTACCTCCTTGAAATTGCTAATGTTCCTTTCTCAAACTTTAGTAAAAGTTGGTTATATGGAATGGAACCCTGACTTGCCCAAGGACTACTAATAATTAGAGTAGACTTTGCATGGTTCAGTGTAAATATGACACTAATTTATTTATCACTGTCAAACATAATTAGAGAATAAATAAGATACATGTTTAGCAAGTAACTTTCAGCAGTGCTACCATTTGAAGTACTGCAGTAAATTTCAAGCAATTTGATTATTTCAACTGTCAGGTATAATTATAAAGTGAAGGAAATTTGCCATGAGCAAACCCTATATAAATTACTCAAGCAACTAGCA
The DNA here is from genome assembly GCA_030765055.1 of Mantis religiosa. Lineage (NCBI taxonomy): Eukaryota > Metazoa > Arthropoda > Insecta > Mantodea > Mantidae > Mantis > Mantis religiosa. The sequence continues at coordinate 3,888,506 of CM060950.1, read as the reverse complement.
TACTTAGGTTTAGGTTTAATGAATGAGAACAGCCATGAAGTTCTCTATGCACTACGACCATGCCTGACTTATTGTACTTCCCGTCATCTAGTGACCAAAGCTTAATAAAGAAAAAAAAGGCAGCTTTTTGGGGAGACCATTGATAAGTTCATGCTCAGATATGAACCAATGATTAAAAGTTTAACCATGAATGCTGTCAGTGATTTGCAGTCGGTTAAAATTTCTTTCTTTTTTCTTCTTTTGTAATTTACGTCCTCCAACGTTAAGCCATATCAGATGAAGAATGCATTAGGTGAAATGATGCTCAAATGAGTCTGGAGTCCATGGTGCTTAGAGTTACCCGACATTCATCCTTCAGGATAAGGGAAAAACCCGGAAAAAACCTTATTCAGGTAACTCTTCCTTACCGAGATTCAAACTCCGGACCTCTTGAATGCGAGGCAGACATGCTACCGTCTACGCTACCGAGGCGGGCTAGTCAGTTAACAGATGAAATGCCACTTCCTCTGCTTTGAGTCTCTTCTGCAGCTTGGGTCAACTAGTTGACCACTGTTATAGAGATGTGGTTGCAGTTGGGAGTGTCAAGTTGTGACCCACTATCCAGCTGAGTATGGTTCTGTCCCTTTTGAGCAGTCCTGCTTTTGAAGATATTCTTCATAATAATCTTTGAATGCTTAAGTCCGGTTACACACAACCAATATTCATTGTGTTTCCTGTTAGTCCATTGCTGGATTGCCCCTCTGACATAGCTCTAGGACAAACCCCAGGCAGTGTTCAGGACTCACAAAAGCAAAAAGGACTCACATTGTGGAAAGAACAGTTGCCAAGTAGCACATTACACTTGGATAGCTTGCAGACATGAAAATCTGCAAGCTTTTTAGTACTAGTGGATAAACATATGTTGAAATTAATTGTAAAGGTGAGTCAATTAATAACACTAAAACCAGTTAGTTCTGTTACTTACTTTTGTTGTTTAGCGTTATTAATCAACTCACGTTTAAATGTAATCTATTACACCAACACTGTTTTAACACTTCCATCAAAGAAGATAATATGTTGGAATGTCTACAAAAATGTCTGACAACTCAGAAAAACAGCGTTTTTATCTTTGTCTGAGATCTGTTTGAAATTATTTTATTTTATCCAGTGATGTATCTTCAAATAAAAATGCCGTTTTATTTTATATTTAAGTTATTTACTTGAACATAATCATATTTAATGAAATTTAAAAGTCATTATATGTTTTAAATTATTGCATTAACCGCTATAACATACTTATACATCTAGATACGTTTATATCTCCTGCCTTCCTCAATCAATTCATCTCGTAAACCTCCTACACAGTTTTTCTCAAAGTTATATTCATCATTCTTACAGAGATGTACTTTCACTAGTATGCGCCACTTTACTGTTTCTCGCAATGCTATGTTCAATCTTAGAGGAAATTCCTTTTATCAATCATCATCTTATACACACTTTTTGTTTATCTCTCATTGTTATGCTCCACTTTTATCGTGCTTAGAGGGAACGTTCATTTTTATACAACCATTCAGGCATTATTATTTATCCGTCAACGTGGAATAACCTTTCAGACAGATTAACATTATTTTTTTCTTATACTTCGAGGTGGGAAGATTCTAACCTTGACTTAGCCTTCCCCCAAACATACATTACTGACAACCTTTCAGACATTATTATTTTTTCCCTATTATCCATCGATGCGGAACAACCTTTCAGACAGATTTACATTATTTTTTCTTTTGTTATACTTCGAGGTGGGAAGATTCTAACCTTAGCTTAACCTTCCCGCACACTTACATACATTACTGAAAAATGGATTCTGGATAGGGAAGATCCCCTTACCAGATTGTCTTAATACATTTATTTCATAAGTCATTCTCTCGATATTCTTATACATATGGAATAAATATATTACATTTTATCATACACTAAACGAAAAATGCATCGAACCCTAGACTCCATATCCATACATGAGAGTTTAAGCACACACTCAACACCTCCACTATTATGCATGAGAGTTCAAGCACACAAACACACACCCCTCGACACGAATATCCCCGCAACCCCACCGCCCCCGTTCCAAACAACATCCATCCTCACACACACACACACACACACACACACACACACACACACACACACACACACACACACACACACATACAAACACACACACATACAAACACACACATACACAACACTCCTGGGAAACGGCAATACGCCACCCACCCAAACAACAAAAAATCGTCGAATATCAAACATGAGATTTCTAAATCATATGAGAATTCAACATCACTCATTCAATTACATACATAGGGATTTCAAATCATGTCTAGTGTTATTTTAAATCCCTATTTACATACTACTCATGTGCATTGCTAATTTGATCTGATGTTCCAGCTATGCTTCATTTGTGAGATGAAATTTGTGTTGCGTGGACATCACTGTTTTACTTCCATGAAAATATTGTTTTAGCCGCACGCGCATGTCACGCACATCGTGTCACAGACGGATATTACAAAGGCTGTTCAATAAGAAAGATCACATCTTTTTTCACAACGTACCTTTACCCATCCTCATAATTTTGTAGGTCATTCTCAAAATAGTCTCCCCTGAATGCGATGCACTTGTCCCAGCGTTTCTGCCAGTCTTCAAAGACATGCTGAAAATAATTTTTGATAGATCCTTCAAAATCGCCTCTGTAGCCTTCACCACTGCTTCTGATGATGGATGACTCCCACGAAGGCGTTTCTTCAACTTATGGAATAGAAAAAAGTCATATGGGGCTAAATCTGCAACTATAGGGGGGTGAGGGATGCACTTAATGTTGACTTTTGCAAAATATTCAGCAACAATATTGGCAATATGCGTCCGCGCATTATCGTGGTGCAGCATCCAGAGTGCTTCACGGAAATGTGGTCTTTTGCGCCTGATATCGACTTGCAATGTTTTCAGGACATCCCTATAGTATTGTCAAGTTACTGATGTGTGTGCAGGTACAACATGCTGATTACCCATTCCATGAATATCAAAGATTGAGATGACTATAACTTTCCCAGCAGAAGCAACTACTTTTGCTTTTTGGGGGAAGGAGATTTCCACTCTGAGCTTTGCTGTTTGCTCTCAGGATCAAAATGACGTAGCCAAGTTTCATCAGCAGTGATTACGTTTGAAAGAAACTCCGGATCTTCCTCTAACATCAACTTTAGCTGCATGCAGAGCTGCATGCGAATGTTATTTTGTTCGGAAATCAACAATCTTGGAACCCATCGTGCACAAACACGTCTCATGTGTAATGTTTCTGGCACCAATGTGTGGGTGGCACCCAATGAAATATTTAGTATTTCAGAAAGAGATCTTAAGGTAATTGTTCGATCCTCTCTCACAATGGCAGCAGCAATGTTGATGTTTTCTTCCGTAAGAGCAGTAACTGGAGCACCGGGTGCACCTTCCTTTGAAATTGATTGCCTCCCCTCTTTAAACATTTTAAATGACCTTCGATCTGTTCTGTAGGGAAGAACAGACTCACCGTAGGCCTCTTGTAACGTTGTGTAGGCCTCAGCTGAAAATTTGTTGAGACGACAGCAGATTTTCAAAGCCACATATTGTTCCTCGCATGTTACCTTCATTGCAGCGGTAGGCGACACTGAACATGTCTGAACTTGGCTTGTTCTCACAGGCGGGACCAGGAGTACCAACAATGAAACTACTACGGCATGTTTGTTTCACATTAAGCTAACAGAACATAATAAGATTGAATTTTAGTGCAAAAACTTATGACCGTAAAAATTATGATGATTCTTTATTGAACAGTCTTTGTACTTTAGAGGTAACTCGTTTCCCCGTCTGATAGACGGATATTACTTTAAACAAGTAAGTTTTGTTGTGTTATACTTCTTAATGTTCAAATATTTAATTATGTATAGATGGCTACTCGTGGAGGGATACCTCACTTCTCAAAGAAGCAGTAAAATGGTACAGTTAACTTTAAAGCAGTTCAATGAAAGCGATGATGACTTATGATTCGGTGGGTTTTCATGTTCCTGAAGATGACCACGTATTAGATTCAACCTTCACAGAGATTCGGAAATAGATTTTCAGCATATCTGGGAGTGAAGAGGGCGGTGTTGTCTCTATTCGGACTAGGGAAAGAGATGTCACAGAAATTGACAGAATTTATCATGGCAAGATGAACTGTTTCATATAATGCCACAAAATCTGGAGTATATTCTCCAGACATGTTGTGTAGCAACTACTCAGCTATCCGAAGAACAAGGAGATGGCCACTCACAATATTTTACTTTCTAATGTCAGTGAGCTGCATTGATACCTATGTTATATATCTCCACAAAGCTAAGATGTAAAGATTTGAGTTCATAAAGAGCATAGGAATAAATCTAATCAGAAGGCATACACAGATACAAATTCCACATTTACCGGATGCTCTCAGCAAAATCATTTCGGACATTCTGGCTGAAGAGCATAGAGAAGATTCTCCAGCAGAAGGAGTAAGAAGCGATTAGCTAAAAAGAGAAAAAAAAAAACGTCGTTATTGTCCCTACATGCTGAATACAATGACAGTTGATTATAGCGTTCTATGAAAATATGTAAAAAATTTTTAGAAGCTATCTTATTTGCGGTCAAGACACCTCTCAAAACCAATGTCAGCTTTAGAGGCTATTTTATTTCAAAGAGTAATATAAAATGTTGTGAATTATACGTAGGTATAATCAACTTCAGGAACAATTTCATGAGAAGGACCAATATTTAGTTTTGTGTTTTTGCATATTTTATAGAGAAATATTTTTAAACAGAATAAAAATATCAGTACTAATATTTCCAAAATTTATCTTCTATACTCATTAAGGTGCACATGAAATGCAAAATTTGATCATGTTAGTCTCACAGACGGATGTTACCATAAGCGCCAAATTTTCTCATGTCACCAACTAAGGGTTAATATTAGAAATTAGAAGCTATCCTTTCTCTCTCTTATCATCGAAGTACTTTCTAATCTTAACATATAATTTCACGCACCATGCAACTACTGGAATAACTCTTCCAAATTTTTATCATTAATCCAGAAAGTAAAATTAACCTATACTATTTCCATTCGAAATAATTGAATGAAGATATTAAACGCTTATATGTGCATAGCTGTACGTAATAGTAATCTCTGAAACTTATATTTGAAATGCTACAGTTATGCCCAGCTTCCAAAGAATTAAACAGTTCACAAGGAGAAGCGAACTGGTGTCACCGATTTACAATGCAATGTAATAGCAGATTCCTTGGAAATGAACTCAGTTGCTTTGCTAAATGAAAAAGCACGGGGTATTCAATTTTTTCGTTAACACAGCCGAGCTTGCGCTTTTCAGTGTGACGGTATTGATTGGAAACAGCTTGCCTGTGATTGGTGCCTTTGTTGTTTGCTATGAGAACAGGATGGCGTATTAATTCCGTTCCTCCCGCCCTCTTTTACACTGTTGTTGTCACTTAGCCATTTTATGGCTAAATCCACCATTTGCACAGTAGTGCTCAGGCATGTAAAATCATAATATGTTTACAGCCCGAAGTCTAATCTATTTAACAAATAAGGGATCATGATGTTTCGTTTCAGCTTATTACCTCAAATTTGACTGAGTAGACTACTGGTGTCCGAAAGCAACACCTCCTATCTTCTCCTATTATCCTTATATAATATAATTTTAACTTGACGCCGTCATGCGTCATCAATGCGTGACGCTAACATCTCCTGTTTATTTTTGAGATATTAATACCACACCATAAATCAATTTGAAATTTGTACTATTCTAAGATAGCCTAGTTTTGATTTACTCAAATGCAAATGAGATCCATGATTATTATGCAAGCCTCTTGGTTTGCGGACGGCTCTTTGAGATATATTGGTATTATACATCAATGTACACTTGTGTACAGATGTATTTTTATATCTTGACAGAAGGAGAGCGATGCACAGTGGTATCTCGACGAGTCCACTTCAGAACGGTTGCAACTGAAGGAGAGGGCAGGTCAGTTGCGTATCAGTTGCGAGCAAGTAAACAAGTGCTACTCGGTAACACTACAGCTTGTTTCAAAATATGCGTGTCTCCTGGTTCCAAGAGACAATTTAGAAAAAGCTCCTCCTAGCCGCACATTAGGAAATAAAGTGCTACATTTAAAAATACGGGAAGTAATAACCAATATCTATAGATTTGTAAAAAGGAGCAATGGTCTGGGTCTGCTATAAAAATCTGGGAAAGGGCATCTGAGGTAACAGTTGTGTCTGAAAGAAGTTTAGGTGAGCTATTAAGGCAAGAAAAGTCATTGGTGCTAGTGCAACAACGTCCCTCTCTATGTCCAGTAAACAAATATTAAGAACATTCACAAAATCTAATTTGGATGTTTAAATTCAGAAGTAGTTAGGCGAACTGCGAATAATTTTAAAGCCCAGAAAAACAAAGACCAACTCTGAAGAAAGTGCTTATGAAGCTTCAAAATTCTACTGACTTCCAAGGCAGTTTCTGAACATTAAGAAGAGTTCTTTTGAAGTTAGGATTTATATTTTAAAAAATTAAACGTGACAGACAAATTTTAATCGAACATCGTACCATACGGGCAAAAAGGATTAAGTATTTACGAAATATTCAGAAATATCGCAGTGCAGTTTATATAGTTCATATGGATGAAACTTATATCAATACGGCATATACTGGACCATATGCCTGCAGTGAAGTTCGTTACAGGGACTCTGCAGCGATGTCGAAAGGCCGACAGTTTGTTATCATGCCTGCTGGAGGAGAACAGGATTTTGTTTCAAACTCCTGTGTACTATTTAAGATCCAACAAAAACGTGGAGATTACTACCATAGGAAGAATTACAACTTAGTTTATAAGAGCTGCAATACCGGCTTCGAGATTGAGATTTGTTTTTAGACAGCTTATCCACCGCACTCCCCTCTCGTAATCTTACGCGTGTGACGCATTGTGGCGATAGGTGAACTATCCCCACCACAGTTGTTACTCATCCCTACTGCGCATGATTTCTGTCAATGTAAAATAATACATCTGTACAAACATTATAGAAACTTTTCAACCAATTATACAAAGCTTACTCGTTGGATATGCAGATAACCGTTTGATGTTGCACTATTTTTCGTAAATGAAAATGGACGTTGTCAGTGCGAGCTGCCCGAAGGGTCATCTGTTCTTCAGGAGTTCTTGGCATTAAATCCGTTGCTTGCTTTGCTGTAATATCAGTTTATTTTAATTGTGTTAATTTGTCTTCGTTCTTGGTTTCCGTAGTCTTTCTGGCTGTTGTCATCATTTACTGTCTGACATACACACAAATATCCATGCTCGAGGCAGGACTCAAACCCAGAATTCCATGTACCACGAAACGAAGAAGATAGACATCTAAGCGAGTGCGGTCCTGGAGAGTGACATAATCTTGGCTACTAAAGAAGTCCAAAACCCAGCCGAGGATGAAACTCAAGACCCTTCTCCATAAAACAGGTAACCGCTTTGCCAACTGAGTTACACTTCAGAGTCGATGGTAGCCGTCCATTCCCCTAGCATTTTTAACGCAATGCTACAACAGCCAATGTATATTATATGGTCTGGTCCAGGAAACAAAACAACCTTATTTCTTCAGGACTATTGAGGTTGATCCTTCATATACGATTATTGCTGAAGTAAAGTTTGTTGCACTGCTACGTGAGCAGATGGCTAGCATACAACAGGGGAAGCATATGCCAAATTGTTTTTTCATACATTTGTGCAAGCACGCCTTAAATGCTATAATTATTCGCACAGACGTCTATGAGATAAGGGACTTAAGACAACAAACGGGGACACCAGATTTATTGTGGCTAATACCACATAAGAAAAATGGGTGACGTGAAGGAACCACAGGTGGTCACAGAGTCAAGCGGAGGTAGCAAACAAGTGCTTTGACTTCATGAAAGATCTGCTGCGCAACAACCAACACTGTGTTTACGCATGCGTGATGACAGCAACTACACAGCATAGCGCAGCGTCGAGATCAGCATTTGCAATGTGCAAGATTCCGCGTCATCTGTTCGGTACCATCAATTCATAATGAACCTGAAGTGGCATTTGGTAGGTGAAAAGCAAATGGAAATGACCGCAAGAAGTCGTTGAACGGAAGTAAACACGCCAGCATTCTTTTAACAATACCGAAACCGAAGTCAGGTTGCGTGGTCGACAGGGATTAAATCCGCGACCTCCCGGTCAGGAGTCGAACACGTTACAGTACTGCTACCTCACTCGTTTTCTCTGTCTGAATGTTTACTTTTGTTAACAATATAACATCTGTTTTAAACAAAGTGTAAGGGAATGTTACATACGCTTTAACTATTACCAAGGGAAACGAAAACCAGCTGCGCTCGGTGACTTTCCGTAAGGGCTGGTTGAAAATTCTCAATTATATTTGTACACAAGTGTAAAAGCCTTTATCTATACAATTATGATGTCTCGATAATATCTCATGGCCTTTAGCCGGCTAAACTTTAATGCGAAATCGTTAGATCATTCAACGCAAAACAAAATGAGGCAGGATTGCAACGAGAAACTAAATTCGTTGTATTAGGATTCCAAAAGGAAATAGAAGGCGGAAATTCCGTGGTGTCCTCCTGATGTACATGACGTGCTGCTCTCAAAATGGAAGTTATATTAGGGTATCAGGAGATATAGGAAGGTATCGTTCTGTTGTACTTCTGTAGGACATTACTAAAGTCCTTACGTGAAATAGCGTCAATTAGCAGAATTCTTTTGTAGTTGAGTGAAAGAAGGCTTTTCGTTTAAACCAAAAATGATACGTATAAAAATCCTACAATTTTGTTTCTCTTTTCTTTCCCCCTTTCTTTGTTTGTTTATGTCTATCAGTTAAACATATCATCGACCTCTCTCCTCTCGTTTCTCCCAATCCTTGACTCTCTCCCATTTCTATTCTCTGTGCAATGAATATCATATTTACTGCTATACAGCTTACGAGTTGTTCATTTCCATGCCCAAACCTAAAGATTCTCAATTTTAGTTAAAATAATTATAGTTAAATTCCATTAAGTTACCCATTACATTGTTTTGATAATCGATTATTTCTTGTATTAAACTACTATTTATGTTTAGTTACTTGCCTATTTACCCGTTTCATATTCTATTTAAATATAACAAGCACTTTGAAGACACAAGAGCCAGTTCCAATGATGATTTACTTCAATCGTTATACCAGCGACTATTTACATTTGGAATACTTTGCCTGTCGCTTTGGTGTTAGCTCATTAAAAGTGTCATTTCTTCGGCCTTTACACATTATATGAAACACACATAAACATCCAGATACGCATTTCCTGGTACACCGTTAGGTAATAAACTAGGTTAGGGAAAACTTAACACTTCTAGCCGCTACCTAATCGAATTCCGGACCCAACGCACACGTGATGGATGCTCTGCCGCCTGAGCTGCCGGACAACATCCAAAGAGCTCCCTCACAGAAGATCAGGCTGATAAGAGAACGAAGGCAACAGAACATTCCTTTCGGTGCACCACACTGAACAGCAATCACAGCAAAATATCCGCACATACTAATGATGAGTACCTTACCTTCCAGTGAAGGACACGTCATCTTGGTCATGCTGGTCAACGTTTTGCTAACCATATCGTACCTTCATTTTGGTTCTTGTTCGAACCTTTTTTATTGGTCTAAACGTGAACTATGAACGGACTCAAGGGAGAAAGGGTGTCGGGGTTGCACTGATGCAGCCCCGTTATTTGCGGTATTTGGGAGTGCAGGTACCAAATGGGCACGAGCGAATCCAGGAAAATGTGCCCCGGGTCCAACACATAACCTAAAAGGCCCTGCTATGATCGCCGGGATTAGAGAGGGGATAGCTTTATTACTGAACCAGGGCACGATATGCCGGGCATTAATTTTTAGGTAATACCTCGGGGCATAAGTTGATGTATTTAGTATCGTCTGGGAGCCGTCGTAGAGCCTGCTAAGTGTGGCCACTCTGCCGGTGCCTCATATGTGGAGGTTGAGGTGGTGCTGTAGTATATTTCAGTGTATATGCCAAAGTGTGCAATAAGTGCCCGAAGCTGCGTCTCTGGGAACCTTATAGTCCTCTGCGTTTCGCTGTGGTTGACATCTTAGTGGAGACTTGTGTCGGTTGAAGAACAACTGCCCTGCAGTCATCAGTGGTTGGTACTTCAATTAGTCGGTGTTCAACTCGCTGTAGTTTACGTTGAATGGAGTTAAGAAACTCATCGTTCTCGGCGGTGGAGGCGTGTAGGTCTGTAAGGACCCTGGCGAGTTTTGAGGTTGCTATTTTGAGGTTACTGCTGCCGAGAAGAGTTTTGCTTGGCGCTGTTGTGCGTCAAGTGAGGCTAGTCACTTAGAAGCAGTGATACGAACCGTGTCGGTCTTTAAGTTTAATTTGTTGATGGCTGTTTCAAAAGGGTGTTAGGATGTTTGAGGTCTGTCATCGTCCTAGTGGATAATTTCATTTAGGGTCGATTGCGGTGGTGATGCTGGTTTCCTGAAATGGTTCCGTGGTCGAACTGCTAGAGGTGGCGGAGTTGCTGAGATAAGCGGTGGTGAATTTCTGCGTGGGTATATCAGGTATATGACCTGATCGGTGCAGAGGTCTGTCCTGCATCAGGTCAGAAGCGTCATCTGCGCGCCAGGTTTTGCGAAAGTTATGCGCCGAAGTTAGTGTGGGCACCCCGCAGTAGTGACAGCGTGGTGATGCCAAATATTCCGAATCTGTGTGGCCATAAAAGCAGCAGCGTCTGCACGGTCGGACCCATGACGTGCGGCTGGGTTCCAGGCGGACAGTGCCTCCTAGTAAAACCAAGCCTGTGGTGAGAGCTGTAGCGTAGTGCGTCCGATCCAAGATTATTAGTCCAAGCGCTGTCGGGACAAGTTGGCTGTGTATTCTACTGGCCTTTGATACCGAAGGCCAGCAGCGCTGTGCTTCCTGTGGTAGCGATTGTTCAGGCACGCTGCGGTAACGTTCGAGGCCAGAGCACTGAAATGGACGTAGAGATCAGCGCTGTCTGCTGGAGGGTAGTTGTTGTGGTTGTGTAGACTTAAGGGACCTTAGTGTTGTCGCTGCTGCGTAGGAAGTGCTCAGAAGTACTTGAGTGGGTGCAGCAGGAAACGCTGAGGCTGGTGTGTCTGTGCTGGAGAGAGAATGTGGCTCGGAGAGCTGGGAAGGGAGGGTGATTAGGTGAGGTGTAGTGCTAGCTGAGGTGAAGGGAGGTGACTGTGCTGCGGCCGGAGTGGGACTAGCTGTGCCGTCGTTTGCTACTTCGATGTCGTTGGCGGTGGAGGTGGCTGGAAACCTGCTGCTGGCAGCGTTGCCCGGAGGGAATTGTGCTGGGAGAGATGCGGCTTCCACAATGGCTGGCGCCGCCGCTGGAGATAGTTGGCGACTGTCTGTGTTGGTTCGGTGACGGAGTGGTGCGGCCCAGTTTCCTCTTCTTTCTAGCTTTCATGCTGTTTTTCTTATAGGGGTGGCCCCACACCCGCCACCCCCGGTGACGATCGTCCGCCTGGAGGCTACATCGTCTCCCCATGCACATGCGGTTAGAACCTAACATGCAGCTAGTGAGGAAGGGTGCTGTAATGTTAATATACGTGCATTTGCGTTAAAAATGGGGATTTGTTTGTTAATATCCGGGTTCCGCTGAAGCACCCCGGTTAGTATCGGTTAGTTCTACACTTGCTAGCATGGAGACCATACTAGCGTGTCTGTTGGCTTTTACGGGCGCCAGCCATGACAGAGTCCTGACTAACGCCCGTGGTTAGTTCGTGCAGCAAGCATAGGGGGTTTAGTCTAATGGGATGCATTAAGAGCTACGGCTTATAATTAAGTGAGATGAAGGTGGAGTTATGGAATAGTCAAAATGGTAATGTGGTGTGGGATTACCTAGAGAAACCGCTCTGTGGGGCGATGAGTACTGTTGAATTGCTGGTCCTGCTGGCCTGTTGCATCTGAAACTATGTAACTTGTAGTTTAGTCAAGGGTTCATTGTTACAAGGCTATTGAGGTACGTTTGGACTTCTTCGGAGGTTGTTTCGTTTGTAAGGTCTCTATGGAATAGTAATAGGGGTTGATTGTGTTTATTAGTAGACGTTTGATATTGACCTAACTCCTGGATTAACGGGTTTGGATTCTTGGCACAGTTGTCGTAGAGGTCTGCTGCAAGCTTTTCAATGAATTGTTCGACTGTATGCATGTGCAGTTCTTTGTGAAGGAGTTTGGCGGGGGCCATAAATGGCACTTTCGCTATGGTACGCAATATTTTGTTCTGTAAGGTCTGGAGCATTTTCAAGTGGCATTTGGATGCGTATCCCCAGACAGGAGCTGCATACGTGAAGATGGGTCGAAGTAGTGTTTTGTAGAGGGTGAGGCCCAGGTGAGTTTCAAGTGTAGAGCTGTAGTTGATTATGGGGTATAACTTCCTCAATTGAGCAAAAGTTTTATGGCGGACGTTCTGGACGTGCTTTCTCCAGGTTAGACCTGTATCCATGGTCACACCTAGGTACGTGGCCGTGTCTTTCCAGGGTATGCTGTGTTTTTGCATTGTTTTTCAGGCTTTATATCTCCAGTTTCTCAGGTGAATCCGCCCCGTAGTCCTTGGATGGCTACCTGTCCACCTATTTGAGTCTGTGTTGGTGTCAGTTTCCTGTTGGCTTTGTAGGTGAGCTCTATAGCCTTTTTCCTCGATATTGGATTCGTTATTTTTGTTTAGATGTTCTGCATTCGATTTATTTCCATTAAATGGTGAACACTGTTTTTGGGAACTGTCAGACTCGATATGGTCTCGTGGCTCCGCCCCTTGTGTCCCACAGGCTGGCCTCAGGCCAATAACTGCGCTTATAAGCAAGGTCTTCCAAGCACTTCTCTCTGTTGATGTTGTTGACAACGGAAAGCAACTCGACAGTACTTAGAGGCTCTGTTGATGTTGTTGACAACGGAAAGCAACTCGACAGTACTTAGAGGTCTCCCGTAGGGGAGGGGATCCGTCCCCTTCAGCTTCCAAAGTGCGGGCGCTGCGGACCCTTAGCACTCGTGGTACCTCTGACGTTACTAGAGGAACCTCGGGCCGAACATGCCGAGCCCCTCCCGAATGGGAGTTGTTCGGATTGGGTTGGACTCGAGGGGGCAGTATGTTCCCGAAACCCACGGGTAAATGGGTGCTTCCGGCCAGGCTACGGCCGCCCGGAGGGGGTAGAGGGTTGCCTAATAAGTCCCGGGTGCTAGCCTGCACAGTTAGTAGAGGGTGTGCTAGATCACCTTCGGCCCCACCGAGATTATCGGTAGTCTTCCCTGCGGGGTTGACGCGCGTAAGTGGCGTATCCACTTCCATCCCGTCTTGACTTTGTGCTCAACGGGGGGGATTTTTAAAAAATCAGGTATTGCCCTATGGAAATAGCCCCGGAGTTTCCATCGCTCCCGGGTAGAAGGAGGCCCGGGTCCTTGGTCCCACGGGTCCAGGACTAATGGAAGTAGAACCTCTGCACTTAACAGTACTTGGAGGTCATAATAAAGTCACCGTCATGTGACTTTATAGCTGATTGGAACATTTTTCCTCTCAAAATCTCTAAAGAACCGTATTCTTGTTATACGCGTGCTGTTTGTTGAAAAAAATTATGAATATAGTCGAATTACTATAAGAATTGTGCAATGTTTATTCATTATGGCCAGGCCATGACAAGCAATACAAAAACTAAAGTTTCCTGTTTGAACGAAGTATAAATATTGTAAAATAAAATCAGTCATAAAAATGTCCAGAAAACTTCTATCTCAGCAACAAAATATGTAACATAAATTATGCGCCTTATCGTAATTCATAAATTTTGTGTAGGTTATGTAAAGATATCGAAGTGAATTGGATTTCAGACACCTGTTGAGTGAAATTTAAGGTATACGCTTCATTAGCCTTGAAAATATCTTAAACCGTTAGAAGTAATTATCAGAAGATAAGTATTTCTAGAGCTTCGCCTTGTATACGGAGTTGGGCTGGAGAGATTTACCTGAAAATGTACTTATCGCGTTCTTAAAAAACGTTGAATTCATATACCTGCTTTGTTATTTAACTGTCAATATATGCTTTTGGGTTTATGCTCTTCATAGAAAGAGATAGGGACATAGGGAAACACACACACACACACACACACACACACACACACACACACACACACACACACACACGCAGGCCACGCCGTGGCTCAGTGGTTAGACCGCTTGGCTCTCACCAAGGTGGCCCGGGTTCAATCCCAGGTGACCGCAAAGTGGGATTTTTGGTGGACAACACGACGCTGGGGCGGGTTTTCTCCGGAACCTCCGGTTTCCCCCGCCATCTCATTCCACTTGTGCTCCATCTTCGTCTCATGTATCATCAGTGTCACCGCCTGCGGTGCCGTATGTAGTAAAAGCGGGCGTTAAACACTACACACACACACACACACACACACACACACACACACACACACACACACACATATATATATATATATATATATATATATACCAGATGAGCCAGTTGGCATGTGACTCTTAGTTCAGCTTTGCGCTTACTACACTGTATTGATTGACGTTCTTAAACAGGAGAATGCGCAAAATTCAGAAGAATAGCGTTTTAAGGGTCAAAACGTATTGCTCACTAAAGTACACCCCAAAAACATACGACTCCTTTACTGAGAGTGACTTCCGGTTACCAGGTGATTTTGCAAACTTTTTACTAAGTATACATGGCAAAGTAGTTCGGTAAACGCCTCGGCAGAAATGGACCAATTATATGAGTATACTAACGACGTCAGCTAAAAAGAAAATGGCGGATACTTTTGCTTAGAGCTGGGGTTGGTTGCCAAAAATTGGGGGGGGGGAAATTAGACACGGCTCATTCATCATGGCCCCATACAGTCAAAATGGACATATTATTAAGCAATGGTTTATTTACATTTTTGGTTAAACTACGTCTCGTGCATCTCAATTAACATGTATAAGAGCTTTTGCAATTTACACCCAGTAAATTATTAAAACTGTCTTTAAAGGCTAAATCTAGCACGAGAACTCGCTAGGTGGCAAAGGTATAGCGCCAGGAATACAAGTGATGCTGTGAACGCAGAACGTGCTTTTAGGCAAGTCTCGAAATAACTCAATGGGATTCTGACGTCTCGTGTACCCTAACACCCAATGACACAGGTTTGAGTATCAGCATTGTAAATACTCTTTTTTTATCTTCATCGAAGTTTGGAAACCAAATTCACAATAATTTAATTATAAAGTCCCTGAGGACGTGCATTACCCAAGAAGGTCATAAGTTCGAGCACTTTAGTGGATGTTTCTGTTTATTTGAAGATAAAGCGGGTTAATTCCAAAAGCAATTCCCAACACAAACTAATGCATGTGAATGCTTTCATGAAAATTTAAACAACAATTTTTCACACTGCTTATCTAAATATGTACAATGTTATAATTATTTAAGAAGAATTTCTGACAGTAATTCAGAATTTCACAAACATGGATGAACAGTGGAGCAAAAATACACATACGGTAACTGATTCCTGCAATAAATGAGCTACTGGATATATGTAAAGCAGCTTAAATGCATAAAACAGAGATGTTTCTTCCGTTGAATGTTATTTTACTTACTTACTACAATCTTAATTCAAACCTAGTAATACAAATTCTCAGAGAAGAATGAAATAAATAGGAAAATGTAAAGCGCTTGAAAATTGTGGAGCAAGGAATTCGTCCATGTATGTTCAGGATATTTTTGTCCATACTTGATCTTATTAAATTTATGTCTTTACATAAGAAACATTTTAACCATCGCACTTGCCTTAAGCATTATGCATATACCACTATAACCCCCCCCCCCCCTCACCGTGGTTTTGTGAACTAATGACAACTATGGTTGATGCTATACTGTGTATGCAGTTGTGAATATCGTTGCGTATAAGGTCTGAATGAATTTGGAATAGGATTCTTACTATTGGAATTTAAAATTTCATTTCCTGTGTTGCAAGTTTGAATACGTCTGTGTGAATCAGTAGGTTGCTAGATGAAGGGATAGAGTCATTGAACTGTTGGATACTTCCTGCTTTGTCAATCAACAAAACAAAAGAACATTGGGACAACTCATGTAAACAGTAACTGCACAAGATCGTGCAATACTAAGAAGCCAGAGGCAGGAAGGACCAAGCAGGAAGTATATTTTGGCATGGGAACCACCAAAATGATCCCACGAATGTGAGAAACGCTGACTTATCAATTGGCGACACTTTTTGCGAGATCCCTAGTTAAGTAATAGCGGTCGGTGCGCGGGCCGATTTGATTAGTATTATTGAGTCGGGAATTAGGTCTGTCAGGTCGGATCACAGAGATTTGTTACTGTGTGCTCAATCCGAAACAGGAAGACGATCAACACTAGACTACAGCCTTCATATAGCAGTTAATTCAGACGCCTACGCAACCCTGAACCGAAGGTACAGTTCAATATGCTATAATTTATATAACATTTCAATTCCTCCCCTGATCTCTTCAAGATGAGAGAGTGCCTTGTTCTGCTCTACCGAATCAGAGAATATATTTGTTAATGTAGTTTGACACTAGGCGTTATCTCTAACCCTTCTCATGTCCTCAACCTCTACTAATTAGCTCTACCATCTGACTTTCCCAGTCCTTCCAGTCTCTAGTGGCGACTTAGGATTGTAAGTCCCTCAACCCCCTTACAACCCTGCTTGCAACAATATACTGAACATACGGTGTAATAGTATTTAACATTACAGCTATTTTAGGAACCATAAACAAGAAAAGGATTTCCTTGTAAGTGGTATTTTGGAGCAGAAGTATTTTCTTGAAAATATTTTAAAGCATCCTTAAACTAAAACACCAAATTGGTGTTTAACGTAAACTGCTTGTTTCAGGTATTTTCTTAATTTTTCATAAGAACTTATTTTACAATATTTTTTAATCTGTTTAAATTTTATTTGTTCCTGTTGTCCAATCTGAATGATATTTCTATACCTGACACACCATCTCGATAAAATAACATTATTAAGATGAAAATATCTTTAAGGAACATTGTTTTGTGCAATAAAATACTTGTGTCGTTTCCTAGAGATTCTTTGTTATTGGTTCAAAGTTGTAAATACTTACACATTTTACAAGACGTAATCATTCTATAGAACAAAAAGTGCTAAATTAGGTAGAGCATTAATATCTTGTTGTACTAGTTTGTAAACGAAGTAAAAAGAATAAGATACCAGGTTTTCCTAAAAACAAATTTACTATTTAGAGAATATCAAAACATTATTTTCCCTGAAGCCTTTCTTTAGGAATTTTGAGTGTAATGCGATTCCTCTAAGAACTCTAAAATTCCTGACCTGGATAGCAGATAGGTAGAAGAGTAATTTGGGGTATATAGTGTTACTTCACTGAAAACTTCACTGATTCATTTTCCTTGAATAAGCTTTGGTTTGGTGTCTCTCATATGTTTTCTAAGGAATTAGAAGGGGAAAAAACGAAAAAATTCAATTGTGTCCATTAAATCACTAGGCGTTGAAAAATTGAAATCTTCATATAAGCGGTTATTGCAAATGGATGACGTATCAAAAGTGGTTACCAGAAACTAATATTAACAATTAATGCTATAGTACAAGAACTGTATCCTTAAAACAAGTGCACTTTTAGAAAAATCAAAGGTAGCTAGGGTAGAGGTACAACAACAACAAACTTTGTACTAAAATTGCAGTAGCTGTAAGGACCAAGTTTTCTAACATAGATAACGTTAACTACAATATGCAGAGAAAGTACTATTCGTTACACATAATTGTGAACATGCACGAAGGTTATGATTCTACAAAAAGGCTCGATGGGGAGCTCAGGACTTGTGACTAAAGAAGACATTATATGTCTGTACCCTAGAGGAACGGGTGAGGTGAGAGAATACTAAGGCGGTGCATAGTGCAGTGTAACCAATAGCCCTAGTTCGACAGTTTCCTGTGGTAGCTCAAGCTCAAACAAAGAGGATGTGTTTCATAAAAGTGAGTATTAAGTACACTAGTTGAAAGAACAAGGTTTATTAGATGGTTAATGCCTAAAATACTGCCTAAAATATGTCAAATCATAAAGTATTTAAAATGCATGGGAACAATATAATAACATCTAGCACTTAACCAACATTACCAACATTAACAAAATAGAGAAACACAGAAAATGTTTAACCTTATTTCCTGATCCTGTCAAACAAATGCAAATTGCAAGTCGGAAAACAACTGATATTACATAGATCTGTATTTCTAAATATTTTTATCATGATTTATTATTTGTAAAATGATTTATTGTGATATAATTTTCAGTAAATGTTTACTCCCTCCTTTCTGAAGGCATTTCCACAGTTTCAACAATTTACGTATTATCAATTTGTAACCTCTTGGAATATGGAGGGTATAATGAATGACAGATCGGCTAAAAAGAAGTCTTCAAATCTCTTTTGATTTGGAAATCAAGTTTCTAGATAAATATAGCTTTCAGTTTATATGTCATCTACAATAATAACTTGAAGGTTTGGTTGGCTCTATAACGGCATATATCAACTCAACCAATTACTATCACTCTTTGACATTGTATTTTCAAAAGAATATTTAAAATACGGCTCATTCTACACCTATCTTACGGGTGTCACAGCATGTCCATCCTCTTCGGTGGTAATGCAAATATGTTAGTATGCCATCGACTGATCACAGAGTGTCATGGATATTATGTACTGTATATGATATTGTAAGTTACTATAGACTGTTGAAACAAATTCATGCCACGAATACTGTTTTATTTTCAGTTTACACTTTATATCAATTTAAGTTAATAAAACAGTGTATATATATCGGGGAGTAGGTATATATGTATCGGGAAGTCAGCTGTCCCTATTTATTCTTATCTATACAACCCGCAGCGCAGTTTAATGTGTAAACATTGACCCTTTTAGCATAAAAGCCGTTATTGTAGCTCTGACCTTCTAATCAGTATTATCGCAAACAGCATTAATACTTACAGCCCTAAATGAGGACCAAGAAGCTGGAAAAAGCTTAAATAAACGACGGTTTTTCAAGCATATAATACTAGCAAGGTGAAAAATTGTGCTTGCCGAATGAGAGACGTAGAATTCGTGACAGCTGCCCGAGTGCGTTAGTTAGCTCCTGGCTTACTTATGGCGATACAAGAACTAGGTTCCGAACGACGTCTCATTATTTTGGTCTGCTTTTTTTCTTTATTTCTTCAATTCTTAATTGTCTGCATTTTATTTACTAATGTATTGATTGTTGCTATTGGTTCTTCTGTGAGTAAAATACACAAGAATGACAATCCGGCAATTAGACATCTACCAGGATTAGCTCACTGAGCTCACCTTACCCTAGTTTTTGTTTCATTCTTAAATCTTATGTTTCACTTCGCATTTTTAAAAGGTCTGAAATTTGGTTTAATGGGTCAAGCACAATACCTACCATAATAAAATATTTACTATGTACTGTGACTTTGTGGGTTCGTAGAATTAAAAGTCCAATTTGCCGAAATTCTAAATGTTCTTTATTTCCGCAGGAATACACTGTTCAATTCTCACGTAACAACATTACATCACATATCACAATCGACAGCACCAAGCTCGATAACAATAACAAACATTTGCTCTCGTTACAACACTTCACAGCTGACTCTGCTTACCTCACTGTTTTTCAACTGCAACTCGACTCTTGGCCAGTCGTCGCCTCTTTAAATACTTCACTGATAATTTCTAGATTATTCGGAAATAAACCAGAACCCGAACAGTCTCTATCAGTCAAGAAGTAGCTAGAAATTTCCGTTTATCTCAGTTTGTTTCGGCAGACCTTTATCTGCATGTTATCTTCGTCTGCCGCCTCTTGGTTATCACACTGCCCGCCTATCAGTTCCTTTTGTGCAAACAAGCCGCGCGGTCGTAGATACGGGTTCGTGGCACTGCTCCCTCCTCAAGGCTGGTCGTATCGAGCAGCCCCATCTTAGCGGGCCAGACGATCCAGGTGTACCACCAGCATCTTCCCTCGGGGCACCTTCTGGATGCGGTAGATCACGTCGTTAATCCTCTTCACCACCCGGCACGGTCCTTGCCATGGTTGCTGGAGCTTCGGGCATCGGAGGACTACAGATACCTCCGAAACATCTAAATCACACAGGGGAGTGGTGCTACGAATGAACCATGGTGCGTCAGTTATGAATCGTAGATATCTGCTTTGTTCGAATTCTTTTTATATGTTCTGATGAAGCAGATCCCCATACTGCAGAAGCATACTGCCACAATGGTCGAATAAGGGAAGTGTATAGCAACAGCTTGTATTGCAGAGCTGGAGATGACTTTCTTGCAAAGATTGGCTTCTGAGGGTGAATACGATGTCTTATTTTCTGCACTAAATTAGTTATGTTATCGTTTCAGGTGCATCTGCTGTCAATTTACAAGAATGATTAGTGTTTTAAATGTGTTTAAGCAATGCCTTTTATAGCAGTAAGTTGTTGAGTGTAGCCTTTGGAGAGAGGTAATATATCCTTGCCATTTATAGTAGCCATTAATGACGGTAAATAATGTTTATACATGGATAATGACGATGGTAAGGGAATTTTAATTTTCTTTTGAAAAGGGAATACATAATTAGATAGTTTATTTACAGTTAATGTTATTTAGTATGTGTACTTCTTTTTTAATTTTTTATTTTATGGTTTCTGAGATTACTGTTTACCTGTATTTTAATTGCATACCTGTATTGTGAAAAGTGATTTTAAGAGTAATAAACTGGATTACATTTTATAGTGCTGGATACCATCATTAAGTAGTTTTTATACTTTGATAAATTGTCAGAAATTAAAGTGATTTATTTTATGATTTATATTCGTGAAAGTATATTGAAAATATTGAGATTGGTAAGTGTGTAAATGTTTAATATGCTTAAAAAGAAATAAGTTGATAAAAGGAAATTGTTTAAAGATATTTTTGTGCAAATGCCTGTAAATAAATTGTAATTTTACGTTAAACTGTTAACTGAAAACATTTTTGATCTAGAAAAGTTTGAGAGAAAAAATGATATTTTAAATTGTTGTATTTCACGTTACATTATTGCCTACTTTTAAATATGGTAGTGGATTAGGGCTGTTTTATTTATTTTATTTAATTTTTTTGGCTTATAAATTAGTTAAAGGTTAATTATCTGAAGAATTAGTGTAGTCAAGCTTTTGTGCAATGAACATAATAAATGTGAAATTTGGAATAAACGACCTGGCGTAAGAAATGAACGGATGTTTTCAGATTTTTATTTACTTATTTATTTTTTATATAAATATGACAAGGCAAAGTGACAACGGTAAAACATAAGTAAAGCTGCTCAGCAGACGGGACTCGAACCCGTGATGTAAATGACAGCGAGGCATTTATCTTGTCAATACCTGGTTGGGTTAAAACTGAGAGTAGAATTGTGGTGCAACCATCTGTACAGTAACATAATGAAATACCTAATTCTGGTCTACTTAGGGAGATGGTAGTGCGGCTGAATCAATAACACAGACCAACGTGGAAAGACAGCGGCAATTTGAAACGTTACATGTAGCGGCTGTAACACATCGCCTTTTTACAATTGTTTCTGTTCATTGTTTAATATGTCTGCTAATATGACCTTAGTAGTAAAAATAACATATTAATGTACTAAATATTAGTACACGATAAACCATTATTAATAAGGACTACAAGTGTTCAATAACGACTAATTTGTTAAATTTACATATTTAGTACTTGCAATCTATTACATTACTATCACCTGTACATTGATACTGTCTTACAAATTTGTTTAACATCTCTTAGAACCAAATAAACTGTTTGACTATCATGATTAACTTTAGTAACAAAGTGGTTTTATTTTCAGGATTTTGAACTGTTTTAATACCAAACTTGATGAAGAGAGCTTATTTAGCAATTATGTTCCTTACTGGCTATATTATTATTCCATATTAAACTTTTCAATATTAAAGCTTGTGATGATTTGCTTAATCCTTTTATGAGAAACTGGTCGGTACCAAATAAATTTTCCAGATAATGTCGACAGAACGATTTTAGTACCTAAAAGTCCATAACACATAACAAAGAAAAAAAAACGTTAAATTGAAACACCTGAGTAAATGCAATGTTTTGTTAATAACCTTTTACTCTCTGGGAATTATACAAGTAGCGTGCACAAGGTCAAACGTGACAGGAAATAATACATACGAGCAATGACGAACGCCGTTATCGTAGTATTCCACGAGAGATTGTATTCAAATTGTTCCCATTCTGTACATATAAATATATTCCGAGTATATACCAAGTAATACAGGTTGGTAATACTGAAAAGACATAAATTAGCAAAAATCTATATTAAGGAACATCGAATTGATCACACCCGACGATCCCTTGACAAAAATTGAAATATAGAATTCTAAAAAATTATAACAGCTCACATTATGTCGAAGAAAAAGAAGATTTAGACCCGGAAATGCTGCCTTTAGATCGTCATGACATCCCTTTTGTGCGAATTTTGCCCATAATACCTATGAATGACCTTTAACTTTTATATACTATTTCGATTGTAAAATGGGAAACGAATAAAGTCCCCATGCTTCCATCTGTACAGCAGCAAAACGAAATACCTAGTTCGTATACTTAGGAAGATGTACATGATAATGATTTATGTTTAAGGGTATAATTTTCTTTCAATTAGCTTTATCTTGTGTCATATCCTTGCTACCTATTTTTAAAACCATAAGGTAATGACATCCTTGAGCTGCCATCTGTACAGTAAGGCATGAAATACGTAGTAGCAGTCTCCGTCGGAAGATCGCACTGCACAGACACCTGTGCAACAGCTCTTAGGAACGACAGCAAAATTTGAAGCCATACAAAAGTAGGTGGGCTTTAAAAATCGCTTATTCCAAGTGTTTAATATATTTGTTTAACATTTTCCATTTATCTCATTACATAAGCGATGTTTCCGTAACTATTTTAATCACCAAGTATCAATGGCTCAGCTGTTTTGGCTCCGGCCTTGTAAAGCCAGTCCAGAACATTTGAGTGAGTGAAAATGCCACAGCTCCAAGTTAATATATGTATGGCACGTGAAAGAACTCCTACGAGACGAAATTCCTTCACACCGGCGGCGTTGATAGGTAGCGTCGTTAATACAAAAACAAACCCAATCTCCTGCACTCACATGACAAACGACCCTTACAAACGTTCATTTTTCTCTGCTGAATGGTAATAGAGATTAAGTTATAGAATTAATTTATTAAAGATTTCTTTGTGGGCAAACAAGGAAAATAAGAGAATGCTGTAGGCTTAAGGGTTAGTCAGATTGTATTAGATCTCTTCGCTATATGGTGGATTTGAAATTCCGTTCTCTTCGTATGGCCAGGATATAGCAAGTCGTAATTCCTTTTTTAATTGAAAAGGGAATAAATTTTTGAAAATGTAAGACAATAACAGTGAATAACTCAGAAATTATTATTTCCAAAGAACTTTTAGTGTTTTAAATATTTTGTCTGACCAAATTTTGTTTAATAGTTATGGTTTAACATTTATTTAAAAGGCATTAAGAATACAGAGGATTTCTAAGGACATTCTCAAGATATTCATAATATACATTAGATTTGAAATTAAACAATGTTACATACAAAGCGTTAAGTGTCATTTTTGAGAAGATAAACATTTTTCAAAAGTGATACATTAAGGGATAATCTGTGGTAGGGTTGGCGAAATTTTGGTATCGAAGTTTTGGGTGGAATACAATACAACTGCTTGTGATAACTAAATAGCAAGCAAGTACTACGAACCAGTGGAGGAATTTAATGTGCTGTACGTTTGTAGTATGGTATGTTAGTCAGAGCAGTGGCATAAATATCCGGAGATTTGTGGTAGAAATGCACACTATGCCAATCTCTCCTAAAATATTGGAAATTTTTCCGCTACAACGCCATTTGCGTTGGCTCAGTTCATGGATTACTGTTACTGGTGCAGTCATCTTGTGTATTTACTACGTACCGAGAGAATGCGCCACATTGACTCCATCTTAACAGCCTCTGTGCATGTTCGATCGTGGGGTATACCACTATCGAAAACATTTTACCGATTTAGTTCTAGATTTACTTCTCTCGCGAACAACAAACGTAATGTAAGTAATGAGGATCGAAGCCAAAAGCAACCACATCAAAATGCTGGCCCTGGTGATACTTCGTATGCGAGATGTGTTAGTTCAATGTTTTCCCGCTAGGACATATACTGATTGCATGGTAATGAAGTGTCTTGTGGTCAATAGATTTCTTTTCCAGTAACATCTTCAAGAGCTAAAAAAACATTTGTAATTACTCAAGAAGATTTCAAAAAAATTTAATTATGTAGTATGTATATAACTTTCTAGTAGTTGCTTTATCTTCCATGAAAACAAAGGTACATAAGCTACATATAAGGAGAGTACAGAACGAAAGAGTTTTTAGTTTGCAGGAAAAGAAGTCTTGTATGCGGAGTATATATAAAGGTTTCTCGCACTCCATATTTATCCTAATCCTAGAAGCGCCACTAGACGTCGTTCTAGACACCACCGGTTACCCCGCATGGCTTGCGGGCATCAGAGATAACCTAGGAACTAATCCGAACAGCAGCTAAAGCTGAGCTCC
Organism: Mantis religiosa; assembly: GCA_030765055.1. Classification (NCBI taxonomy): domain Eukaryota; kingdom Metazoa; phylum Arthropoda; class Insecta; order Mantodea; family Mantidae; genus Mantis; species Mantis religiosa. The sequence continues at coordinate 3,863,730 of CM060950.1, read as the reverse complement.
ACATAATCCTTCCAAGCTGCTTGGCATCAAAATTATTTCGCCAAAGTAAAACAAATAAAAACACCAGGGTGCAAGGTATTGCATCCTGTCCTTCAACCCCTAGGTACATCTTGTAACCTCATAAATAACGCCATTCTAAAAACCCACATTTCACTCTACAACATCCCGAAATCTACCCTACCTGCGGTAAAACCCTTAACGGGTGGGCACGCAGCAAAAACCTTCTGGCTATACACAGCCAGCCAGCACCACATAACATGGTATGGTATGGTCATATTTATGGGTTTGATTGCTCATCTGCTTAAGCTACTTGATTTAAGTTGTAATAACATGCTTTTTCGACGTTATTTTGTTGGGACCTGTTTTCGAAATACGCAATTTTGGCTATTGTATTGCCATTACTACCCCGAGGCGTTTATTTGAAGGTAAGCAAGTTCAATTGATGGCAAATTTCAGTTGTCTGCCACAAGGAATCGTAATATGTAGTTTGCTCAGCTTCTCGAAAGTTAGGTCTTTTTATTTTGAAAAAGTCATTTACTCATCAGTTCTACTTTTTGTGTTGGGAAATTTTGTCAATCTGTTAGGTTAGCTACTTACGCGAACGTGATGTTTAGTTTAATTCATAGGCAATAAATACGCCACTCCCACTTACATAGGACCCTTTTTTCAAAAAATCGTCGGTGTGCAATAGTATACTGAGCCTGGAAAGTTAGTTCGGTAACCGCAATTAACAAACTAACTGATTTTTCAACTGTACGCGTTTTCAAATTAAAAAAGAAAAGTGTAATGGGAAAAGTTGGATGAAAGAAAGGTGAAAAATGTTGATCAGCCCTCAGGATACAAAAGTTTGTGCCACATTCATCAAACGCTAACCAATGAAATAGTTGATAATTACTGCATTAAAAAGGTAACTTTCAGTGGCTTAGCGCGTTTCAAGTTTGCTGGTACCTATAGATGCACAGAACCTAATTTAGACACTCCGGGTACCTATGGATGCGCAGAAGTTACCAACAGACTGGCGTCTTACCAATGGCTGCACATCCGGTACCGAGAGACTGATGTGGTACCTACGCATGCGCAGCAGGTACCGAGAGACTGGCGTGGTACCTATGGAGGCCCAGTAGGTACTGATAGACTAGCGTGTTACCTATAGGTGCGCAGTAGGTACCGACAGAGACCCCAGGTACCTATAGATGCGCTGTAGGTACCATTAGAACCTCGGGGTACCTATGGATGCGCAGTAGTTACCAACAGATTAGCGTCTAACCAACGGATGCACATCAGGTACTGAGAGACTGACGAGGTACATATGGATGCGCAGCAGGTAACGTAGGTTGGCGTGGTACCTAGGAATCTGCAGTAGGTACTGAGGCACTGGCGTGGTTCCAAGGGTACGCAGTAGGTACCAAAAGACTGCGTGGTAACTATGGATGCGCAGTAAGTACTGAGAGACAGGCGTGGTTCTAATGGATGCGCAGTAGATAACGACAAACTGGCGTGGAACCTATAGATGCGCTGAAGGCAACGAGAGACTGGCGTGATACCTATCGATTCGCAGTAGGTACCTAGTGACTGGCGTGGCAGCTATTGATGCGCAGTAGGTACCAACAAATAGGCGTGGTACCTATGGATGCGCAGTAGCCACCAACACAACCCGGGCGCCTATGGATGCCCAGTAGGCACTAACAGACAGGCGTGGTACCTATGGATGTTCAGTAAGTACCGACAGACTGGCATAGTACTATGGCTGCGTAGTAGATACCGACAAACTGATGTGGTACATATCTATGCGCAGTAGGCACCAAGAGATTGGGGTGTTACCTACCGATTCGCAGTAGGTACCGAGAGACTGGCGTGGTACCAATGGATGCGCAGTAGGTACCAACAGACTGACGTGGTACCTAGGGACGCGCAGCGGGTATCGAGAGACACCATAAGTACGTATTGATGCGCAGTAGGTACCAACAGACGAGCGTGGCAATTATTGATGCGCAAGAGGCACCAAAAGACTGCGTGGTACCTATGGATGCGCAGCAGGTACCAACAGGTAGGCGTGGTACCTATGCATTCGCAGTAGGTACCAACAGACAACCCGGGCACTTACGGATGCGCAGTATCTTCCAACACACTGGCGTGGTACCCACGGACGCGCAAGAGGTACAGAGAGACTCACGTGGTACCTATGGATGCGCAGTAGGTACCGAGAGTTTGAGTGATATCTATGGATACGCAGTAGGTACCGACAGACACTTCGGGTACCTATGGATGCGCAGTAGGTACCAACAGACTGGGGTGGTGCCTATGCAGGTGCAGTAGGTACCGAGAGTATGAAGTGGTATGCATGCATGCGCAGCAGAGTATAGATTGATGCTCAGTAGGTAGCAACAGACGAGCGTGGTAGTTATGGATGCGAGTACGTACCGAAAGACAGGCGTGGTACCTATGGTTGCAGAATAAGTACCGAAAGACTAGCGCGGTACCTATGGATGCGCCGTAAGTACCGAGAGACTGGCGTGGTACCTATGGATGCGAGTAGGTACCGAGAGACAGATATGGTACCTAAGGATGCGCAGTAGGTACCAACAGACACTACGGGAACCTGTGTGATGCGCAGTAAGTACCAACAGTCTGGCAAGGTACCTTTGGATGCGCAGTAGGTACCGGCAGACTGGAGTGGTACCTATGGTTGCGCAGTAGGTACCGAGAAGCTGGCGTGGTATCTTTGGATGCGCAGTGGGTACGAAGTGATGCCGTAGGTACCTATGGATGAGCAGTCATTACCGACAGAATCCCCGAGTACATATTTATGCTCAGTAGGTAACAGCAGTCGAGCGCGGTACTTATGGATACACAGTAGGTACCGAGAAATTGGCGTGGTACCTATGGATGCTCCTTAAATACCGATAGACACTCCGGGTTCCTTTGGAAGCGTAGTAGGTACCGACAGCCTGCCGTGGTACCTACGGATGCGCACTAGGCACCGACAGACTTGCGTGGTACATATGGAGGCACAGTAGGTAACAATAGACCCTCGGTGTACCTATGGATGCGCAGTAGTTACCAACAGATTTGCATCTTACCAATGGATGCTCATCAGGTACCGAGAGACCAACGAAATACGTATGGATGAGCAGCAGGTACCGTAGGTTGGCGTGGTACCTATGAATCTGCAGTAGGTACTGAGGCACTGGCGTGGTTCCAATGGATGCGCAGTAGGGACAAACAGACTGACGTGGTAACTATGCTTGCGCAGTAACCACCGAGAGACCGGCGTGGTACTTATGGATATGCAGTAGAAACCGGAAAACTGGCGTGGCACCTACGTATGCACAGTAGGCACCGAGAGACCGTCGTGGTACCTATCTATTCGCAGTAGGTACTGAGAGACTGGCGCGGTACCTATGGATGCGCAGTAGGTACTGAGGCACTGGCGTGGTACCAACGGATGCGCAGTAGGTACCAACGGACTGACGTGGTACCTTTGGATACGCAGTAACTACCGAGAGACTGCCGTGGTACTTATGGATATGCAGTAGATACCGACAAACTGGCATGGTACCTATGTATGCACAGTAGGCACCGAGAGACTGGCGTAGTACCTATCTATTCGCAGTAGGTACCAACAGACTGACGTGGTACCTGTTAATGCGCAGTGGTAATCGACAGACACCCCGAGTACGTATTCATGCGCAGTAGGTACCAACATACGAGCGTGGTAATTATGGATACGCAGTAGTTACCAAAAGACTGCGTGGCATCTATGGATGTGCAGAAAGTACCGAGAGACTGGCGTGGTTCTAATGGATGCGCAGTAGATACCGAAAAACTGGCGTGGTACCTATAGATGCGCAGAAGGCAACCAGAGACTGGCGTGGTACCTACCGATTCGCCGTAGGCCCCGAGTGACTTACGTGGTGACTATGGATGCGCAGTAGAAACCAACCAACAGGCGTGGTACCTATGGATGCGCAGTAGATACTGAGGCGCTTGCGTGGTACCAAAGGATGCGCAATAGGTACCAACAGACTGAAGTGGTACCTATGGATGCGCAGTGGGTATCGACAGACACCACGAGGACGTATTGATGGGCAGTTGGTACCAACAGACGAGCGTGGTAATTATGGATGTGGAGTAGACATCAACAGACTGCAGGGCACCTATGCATGCGCAGTAAGTACCGAAAGACTGGCGTGGTTCTTATGGATGCTCAACAGATAACGACAAACAGGCGTGGAACCTATGGATGCGCAGTAGGCACCGAGGGACTGGCGTGGTACCTATCGTTTCGCAGAAAGTATCCTGTGACTGGCGTGGTAGCTATGAATGCTTAGTGGGTCCCAACAGACACTCCGGGTACCTATTTATGCCCAGTAGGTACCCACAAATGAGCGTGGTACCTATGGTTGCGCAGTAGGTACCGACAGTCAACCTATGCGCCTATTGATGCGCAGTGGATACTAACAGGTTGCCGTGGTACATATGGACGCGCAGGAGGTAACGAGAGGCAGACGTGGTACTTATGGAAAATCAGTACGTACCGACAGACACTCCGGGTACATATGGATGCGCAGTAGGTACCATAAGACTGGTATCGTAACTATGGATGTGCAGTAGGTGCCGATAAGCTGGGGTGGTAGCTACGGATACGCAGTAGGTACATAAAGACGCCCTAGGTACCCAAGGAGTATGTACCGACAGACACCCCGTGTACGTATTGATGCTCAGTAGGCCCGGAGAGACTGGCGTGGTACCTATCGATTCGAAGTAGGTACCGTGTGACTGGCGTGGTAGCTATGGATGCGCATTAGGTACCAACAGACTCCGGGACCTATTGATGTGCAGTAGGTACCAACAGACTCACGGTACCTATTGATGTGCAGTAGGTACCAACAGACAGGCGTGGTACCTATGGATGCGCAGTAGGTAACGAGAGACTGTCGTGGTACCAATTGATGCGCAATAGGTATTGAGGCACTGACGCGGTACAAATGGTTGTGCTGTGGAAACCAACAGCGTGACGTCGTACCTATGGATGCGCAGTGGGTATCGACGGACACCCCGAGTACGTATTAATGCGCAGTAGGTACCAACAGGTAGGCTAGGTACCTATGGATTCGCAGTGGGTACCAACAGACAACCCGGGCACCTACGGATGCGCAGTAGCTGCCAACACATTGGCGTGGTACCCACGGACGCACATAGGTACAGAGAGACTCACGTGGTACCTATGGATGTGCAGCAGGTATCGAGAGTTTTAGTGATTCCTATGGATACGCAGTAGGTACCGACAGACACTTCGGGTACCTATGGATGCGCAGTAGGTACCAACAGACTGGGGTGGTGCCTATGCAGGTGCAGTAGGTACCGAGAGTATGAAGTGCTATGCATGCATGCGCAGTAGGTACGTACAGACACACCGAGTATGGATTGATGCTCAGTAGGTAGCAACAGACGAGCGTGGTAGTTATGGATGCGAGTACGTACCGAAAGACAGGCGTGGTACATATGGTTGCAGAATAAATACCGAAAGACTGGCACGGTACCTATGGATGCGCCGTAAGTACCGAGAGACTGGCGTGGTACCTATGGATGCGCAGTAGGTACCGACAGACAGATGTGGTACCTATGGATGCGCAGTAAGTAGCAACAGACACTACGGGGAGCTGTGGATGCGCAGTAAGTACCAACAGACTGGCTGGGTACCGTGGGATGCGCAGTAGGTACCGGCCGACTGGCGTGGTACCTATCGTTGCGCAGTAGGTACCGAAAAGCTGGCGTGGTATCTTTGGATGCGCAGTGGGTACGAAGAGATGCCGTAGGTACCTATGGATGTGCAGTAGGTACCGACAGAATCCCCGAGTACATATTTATGCTAAGTAGGTACCAGCAGTCGAGCGTGGTACTTATGGATACACAGTAGGTACCGAGAAATTGGCGTCGTACCTATGGATGCGCCTTAAGTAGCGATAGACACTCCGGGTTCCTTTGGATGCGTAGTAGGTACCGACAGCCTGCCGTGGTACCTACGGATGCGCAGTAGGCACCGACAGACTGGCGTGGTACATATGGAGGCACAGTAGGTAACAATAGACCCTCGGGGTACCTATGGATGCGCAGTAGTTACCAACAGATTTGCATCTTACCAATGGATGCTCATCAGGTACCGAGAGACCAACGAAATACATATGGATGAGCAGCAGGTACCGTAGGTTGGCGTGGTACCTATGAATCTGCAGTAGGTACTGAGGCACTGGCGTGGTTCCAATGGATGCGCAGTAGGGACAAACAGACTGACGTGGTAACTATGGATGCGCAGTAACCACCGAGAGACTGGCGTGGTACTTATGGATATGCAGTAGATACCGACAAAATGGCGTGGCACCTATGTATGCGCAGTAGGCACCGAGAGACTGTCGTGGTACCTATCTATTCGACGTAGGTATTGAGAAACTGGCGTGGTACCTATGGATGCCCAGTAAGTACTGAGGCACTGGCGTGGTACCAATGGATGCGCAGTAGGTGCCAACGGGCTGACGTGGTACCTATGGATACGCAGTAACTACCGACAGACTGCCGTGGTACTTATGGATATGCAGTAGATACCGACAAACTGGCGTGGTACCTATGTATTCGCAGTAGGTACCAACAGACTGACGTGGTACCTATTAATGCGCAGTGGGTTTTGACAGACACCCCGAGTACGTATTCATGCGCAGTAGGTACCAAGAGAAGAGCGTGGTAATTATGGATACGCAGTAGGTACCAAAAGACTGCGTGGCATCTATGGATGTGCAGAAAGTACCGAGAGACTGGCGTGGTTGCGAAGTAGATAACGAAAAACTGGCGTGGTAGCTATAGATGCGCAGTAGGCAACGAGAGACTGGCGTGGTACCTACCGATTTGCCGTAGGCCCCAGGCGACTTCCGTGGTGACTATGGATGCGCAGCAGAAACCAAACGACAGGCGTAGTACCTCTGGATGCGCAGTAGATACTGAGGCGCTGGCTTGGTACCAAAGGATATGCAAGAGGTACCAACAGACTGAAGTGGTACCTATGGATGCGCAGTGGGTATCGACAGACAGCAGGAGGACGTATTAATGGGCAGTTGGTACCAACAGACGAGCGTGGTAATTATGGATGTGGAGTAGACATCAACAGACTGCATGGCACCTATGGATGCGCAGTAAGTACCGAAAGCCTGGCGTGGTCCTTATGGATGCTCAATAGATAACGACAAACAGGCGTGGTACCTATCGATTCGCAGAAGGTATCGTGTGACTGGCGTGGTAGCTATGGATGCTTAGTGGGTCCCAGCAGAAACTCCGGGTACCTATTGATGCGCAGTAGTTACCAACAGATTACCGTGGTACCTATGTTTGCGCAGTAGGTACCGACAGACAACCTAGGCGCCTATTGATGCGCAGTGGGTACTAACAGTTTGGCGTGGTACATATGGAAGCGCAGGAGGTAACGAGACAGACGTGGTACTTATGGAAAATCAGTAGTTACCGACAGACACTCCGGGTAGATATGGATGCGCAGTAGGTACCATAAGACTTGCCTCGTAACTATAGATGTGCAGTAGGTACCGAAAAACTGGGGTGGTACCTACGGATGCACAAAAGATACCGACAGCCTGGTGCTGTACCTATGTATGCGCAGTAGATACCGAGAGGCTGACGTAGTACAATGGATACGCAGTAGGTACATAAAAGACGCCCTAGGTACCCAAGGAGTAGGTACCGACAGACACCCCGAATACGTATTGATGCTCAGTCGGCCCCGAGAGACCGGCGTGGTACCTATCGATTCGCAGTAGGTACCGTGTGACTGGCGTGGCTATTATGGATGCGCAGTAGGTACCTACAGACACTCCGGGTATCTATGGATGCGCAGTAGGTACCAAGAGATAGACGCGGCAACTATGGATTGGTAGTAGGTACCGACAGACAACCTGGGTGCCTATTGATGCACAGTGGGTACCAACATCCTGGCGTGGAACGAATGGAGGCGCAGGAGGTACTGAGGGACTGGCGTGGTAACTATGGATGCTCAGTAGGTACCGAGTGTTCGACGTGGTACCTATGGATGCGCAGTAGGAACCGAGAAAGTGGGGTGGCACCAATGTATGCGCAGTAGGTACCGAGAGTCTGACGTGGTATCTATGACTGCGCAGTAATTACAGAAAGACTCCCTAGGTACCTATAGATGCGCAGTTGGTACCGAAGGACACCCCGAGCACCTATTGGTGCTCAGTAGGTACCCACAGACGAGCGTGGCACTTATAGATGCGAGTAGGTACCGAAAGCAGGCATGGTACCTATACGTGCGTAGTAAGTACCGAAGGACTGGCGTAGTACCTATGGAATAGCTGTAAGTAGAAAGAGACTGGCGTGGTAGGTATGGATTCGCAGTAGGTACCGAGAGTCTGATCTGGTACATATGGATGCGCAGTAGGCACCGACAGAGACCCCAGGTACCTATAGATGTGTAGTAGGTACCAATATACACTCCGGGTACCTATGGATGTGCAGTAGTTACCAACAGACTGGTATCTTAGTAATGGATGCACATCAGGTACCTAGAGGCTGAAATGGTACCTCTGGATGCGCAGCAGGTATCGAGGGACTGGCGTGGTACCTATGGATGCGCAGTAGGTATTGAGGCACTAGCGTGGCACCAATGGATGCGCAGTAGGTACCAACAGACTAACGTGGTACCTTTTGATGCGCAGTAAGTACCGAGAGACAGGCCAGGCGATACCGACAAACTGGCGTGGTACCTATGTACGCGCAATAGGCATTGAGAGACTGGCGTGTTACCTATCGATTCACAGTAGGTACCGAGTGCATGGCGTCGTAACTATAGATGCGCAGTAGGTACCGAGAGTTTGACGTGGTACCTATGGATGCGCAGTAGGTACCGCCAGACACACCAGGTACCTACGGATGCGCAGTAGGTAGCAACTGATTGCCGTGGTATCTAGGAAAATGTGAAATGTGGAGTGTTTAACGCCCGCTTTTACTACATACGGCACCGCAGGCGGTGACACTGTTGACACATGAGATGAAGATGGAGCACTGGTGGAATGGCATGGCGGGAGAAACCGGAGGTCCCGGAGAAAACCCGCCCCAGCGCCGTGCTGTCCATCACAGATCTCACTTTGCGGTCGCCTGGGATCGAACCCGGGCCGCCTTGGTGAGAGCCTCGCGGTGTAACCACTGAGCCACGGCGCGGCCGTGGTATCTAGGGATGTGCAGTAGGTACCGAGACTGGCGTGGTACCTATGGATGCGCAGTAGGTACAGAGAAACTGAGGTGGTACCTAAGTATGCGCAGTAGGTACCGAGATGTTGACTCAGTCTCTATGGAGGCGGAGTAGGTACGGAAAGACGCCCTAGGTACCTAAGGGTGCGCAGTAGGTACCGACAGACACTCCGTGTACGTATTGATGTTCAGTAGGTACTAACAGACGAGCGGGGTACTTATGGATGCGAGTAGCTACCGAAAGACTGGCGTGGTACCTATGGGTGCGCAGTAAGTAGCGAGACTGACGTGTTACTTATGGATGCGCAATAGGTACCGAGAGACTGATGTGGTACCAATGGATGCGCAGTTGGTACCGCCAGACACCCCGGGTAACTATGGATGCGCAGTTGGTACCATTAGACTGGCGTGGTACCTATGGATCCGCAGGAGGTACCGAGAGACTGGCGTGGGACCTATAGATGCGCAGTAGGTACCGACAGAGAACCCAGATGCCTATAGATGCGCAGTAGGTACCAATAGATACTCCGAGTACCTATGGATGCGCAGTATTGACCATTAGACTGGCGTCTAATCAATGGATGCACATCAGCTACCCAGAGCCTGACGTTGTAGCTATGAATGCGCAGCAGGTACCGAGAGACCGGCGTGGTACCAATGGATGCGCAGTAGGTACTGAGGCACTGGCGTGATACCAATGGTTGCGCAGTAGGTACCAACAGACCAATGTGGTGCCTATGGATGCGCAGTAAGTTCCAGAGACTGTCGGGGTACTTATGGATGCGCAGTAGATACCGACAAAGTGGCGTGGTACCTATGTATGCGCAGTAGGCACCGAGAGACTGGCGTGGTACCTATCGATTCCCAGTAGGTACCGAGTGACTGGCGTGGTAGCTATGGATGCGCACTAGGTACCAACGGACACTCCGGGTACCTATTATTGCGCAGAAGGTACCAACAGACAGCCGTGGTACCTATGGATGCGCAGAAGGTACCGAGAGACTGCCATGGTATCTATGGATGCGCAGTATGTACTGAGGCGCTGGCGTGGTACCGATGGATTCGCAGTAGGTACCAACAGACTGACGGGGTACTTATGGATGCGCAGTGGTTATCGACAGACACGCCGAGTACGTATTGAGGCGCAGTAGGTACCAACTGACGAGCATGGTAATTATGGATGCGTAGTAGGTTCCAAAAGACTGCATGGTACGTATGGATGCGCAGTAAGTACCGAGATACTTGCCTGGTACTTATGGATGCGCAGTAGATACCGACAAACTGGCGTGTTACTTATGGATGCGCAGTAGGCACCGAGAGACTGGCGTGGTACCTATCGATTCGCAGTAGGTACCGAGTGACTGGCGTGAGAGCTATGGAGGCGCAGTAGGTACCTACAGACACTCCGAGTACCTATTGATACGCAGTAGGTTCCAACAGACAGGCGTGGTACCTATGGATGCGCAGATGGTACCAACCAACAGGCGTGGTACCTCTGGATGCGCAGTAGGTACCAAAAGACTTAGGTGGTACCTATGGATTCGCAGTAGTTACCAACAGACACCTCGAGTACGTATTGATGCACAGTAGGTACCAACAGACGGGCGTGGTAGCTATGGATGCGGAATAGGTACCGAAAGACTGGCGTGGTACCCAAGGATGCGCAGTATGTACCGAGAGACCTGGGTGGTACTTATGGATGCGCAGTATGTACCGAAACACTACTGTGGTACGTATGGTTGCGCAGTAGATACCGTCAGGCTCCCCGGGTTGCTATAGATGCACAGTAGGTACCAATTGACCGGCATGGTACCTATGGATGCGCAGGAGGGACCGAGAGACTGATGCGGTACCAATGAGTGCCCAGTAGCTACCAACTGACACTCCGGGGACCTATGGATGCGCAGTAGGTACCAACAGTCTGGCAAGGTACCTATGGATACGCATTAGGTACCGAGAGACTGGCATGGTACCTATGGATGCGAAGTAGGTACCGAGAGACTGGCGTGGTACCTATGGTTGCCCAGAAACTACCGAGAGACTGACGTGGTACCTATGGATTCGCAGTAGGTACCGACAGAGAACCCAGGTACCTTTCGATGTTTAGCTATATGCTTAGATCTTACTTACCAACAGGTCTTTGTAAAAGTCCATTCCCTTCCTTCTTGCTGCTCATATGCCATCACAGGGCTTACAAATCTTAGGAATTTCACAATTCTATGACTTCGCTTAGACACCGTTAACACCGACAGATTTTATAGTTGGGTGAAGAGAGACATCTGTTGACACCGACAGATTTTAAAGTTGATGTGCAGCGCTAAATCTGTCGGACGACAGTTTTGAGAAGCTTAAAGGGTATTCAGAGTTGTATACCAGTTAACACCCCCTGAGTGATAGTTACTAATTTATTAGGTATAATGACACCCTCATTAGACAACAAATTAAAAAAGAATCTCCATTAATACATAATCTTGGTCATCTGACACAACAAAGATAAAAGTTTCCTGTTATGAAATTTGCACATTCTGTAGCAAGACTGAATGTAATTTGGTTGGCAATGCTGCTTGAAAATCAAGCTGTTTGGGTATCACAAGATGCGTCATCCGCCTTTCACAACACACACAAATTAACTGTAACTGTACTGACATGGGGTGTCATAAACCTGTCCAGGGAGTATATGGGGACCTTCGGCCAACCCCCTGCTTCTCGTCCGTCGGAGACTTTCTCTCCTGTGTAGGAGTATAGTCTTCTAGGAACTATAGCAAACACATCGTTGACATATCTATGCCAACATTTGAAAATATGTGGAAAGGCTTTAGTAATGTGTGTTTCCAAATTACTCATGAACAGATTAGCTAACAATGGTGAAAGAGGGTTAGCCATGGCCAAGCCCGCTGTTTGTTGGAAGATCTTGCTGGAGGACATGACGCAGTTTTGTTCAATACATATGATGGTTAATGTGATGTATTCCTCTATTTTATATTCTGCTACGTTTCTTTTGGATAACCAGCCTTTCATCAATTTTGGAATTTTTTCTACTGGTATGCTTGTGAATAGAGCTCTGATATCGAAGGATACCATCACCTCTTCAGTTTTTATAACTGTGTTTTCAATTTTCTTTGCAAAATCAAATGAATTATTTATGCTTAGAGATTCAAACTTTTCAAACTTGTCAAATTCTTCCACCAACCATTTTGCCAGTTTGTAAGTCGCGGCATCGATATTGTTAATAATGGGTCGCATGCTGTTGCCTGTCTTGTAGATCTTAGGTAGGCAGTGTAATTTTGGCAAATTAGGGTTGTTTACAATTATGCTGTTTTTTTATCTTATCTGGAACTATGGTATTTTGTTTAATTGCTTCTCTGGTGGTTTCTATGTATTTCTTTAACAGGTTTTTTGTTAGGGTTGTGTATTCTGGATTTTGTCGAAGAACTACTACAAGATGTGTAGCTCCTGAGGCTTTCCAGGTTTATGATAGTCAAATCCTTTTCTACTGTTTTTCTCTTCTCAATGGCTATTACATTTTCATCTGTCTCATCTTTGCCAGAGTTACAAGCCATTTTTTCTCCTAGATCTGGGGATTATGGGGGATGTTCCAAACAGAGATGAAGGCAGGTGTTCTATCATTATTTCTCTGGACAACGGAGGTTTTGTTCTCTTACAGCAGTATCTGTAATATATTCACACTGACAGTCATATACTGTAGTAAGCCTCATCTTGGCAACAGCAAATGTATGTGGCATTTCTATAATTACAAAGGAAATATCCAAAAGTGTTTGGGTATTTTGGTTATAAATTTCTTCAGTTAGAGCAGATTTGTGTTATTATAATTTCTCTTGACATGAGGAATACAGTCCTTCCTCTATCTACTAGTTATGTGGTAGATGCATATGTATTAGCTTTGGTATCAATTTTGGTGATTTTATGTTTAGTTGACAATATTCTTACTAAATGGGTGACAAAACTGTATCCTGTCCCTGAAGAACAATTCAAGATATTTTGGTTTCAGTCATTCCTTTCTGTATCTCATTGAGTGAAACCTGTTCAACACACAACTGACGTGATTCTAAAGACATATTATAATTTTTTTTTTTTTTTAATTTTAATTTCATGTCCTCTTACGTTAAGTCATGTCGGATGGTATAGATTATAAAGATGATTACAGACAGGATCCAGGATTATTCAGTGTCTCATTTAAAAGATTTCATTATATCAGCCACAGATTCTGCATGTTTTATATAATTAGAGTTTAAGAACACAAACTGTACTTTGTTACAGCTTTCGGATGAGCTACTTCCCACACAATGGCATCCAGTGGAAGTTTTTACCAACTGCAAAATGAGCTGCTTGTGAAAATATTCAGTTATTTGGATATTCGTGACCTTGTCCTTAAAAATTAAACATGTGGATAGTCGCTGGAAAGCGATAGTAGAAGACATCAGCTTTTGGAGAGATAAGGTGTTTACTTTTGATAAAGAAATGGCAGATAGAGAAATTGTGCCGCTACAAAACATCCCAGCCCTTCGAGCTGTAGTTGCAACAAGACCTATGTCTGACAAAGTGATCCACACGTTATGTCAAAGTAACAAATGTATCACACGTCTTGAGCTACCCAGCTATCAGATATTTACTGTCTCTGATTTAGAAACAATTGTAACAAACCTACCACAAATTCAGCATTTAGCATTTTCATTACCAGAGTGGGGAAATAAAAATGCAATGAAGTATTCAACTCTCATACAACAGTTACATGAACTTTTAAGATTAAGATTGTTAGGATAAGGATTTAGAGCAGAGAATTGCTTTTTCTTAAACGGAATTGCTACTGAATGCCCATTGCTGCATGAAATTGATTTGGGAAGACATTTCTTTCTTATAGAGGATGTTATTTTATTTTTAAAAGCAAATAAACATAATTTCAAAGTTTGCTACTCTAAGTAGAAATTCTGTAGAACTGATTTTCCACTTAGAATTCTGTAAACAGTTATAAACATTGCATTCAGCATTTTCTGGAGAAAAGTTGCTGGATATACCATTGTTTGACTTGCCAAATTTAAATCTTCTTGGAATTACTGGGTATCCAAATTTTTCACAAATTGTGAGAAATTTACAGAAAAGCACATCTAATTTAGTCAAACTAGATCTAACTTGATACCGAAATTAAGGTTTGCCATAAGTAAAGAATCATGATGGATGTCAAAGGAATGTTGGTTCTTTGTGACAATATGTGCAAGGCCAGTTGAGGCGAATAGCAGTTTGGGGGAAAGTTGTTATAACAAAAGCAATGTAAGAAACAGTGTCCTTAGCAGATTTCTAAAGGGGCTCACTTTACTTGTATGAATAGGGTATTCTTTGGATCATTCATAATGGCATGGCAAAATAGCTACAAAGGGATCTTTGGTTGAAAGGAGTTTTCAGAAAGTGAAAGTGATACACCCAAGCGCAGCTGTGGACAAGAGTCTTCGGCGTGGAGCCGATTAGAGCAGTTCGTGGCTAGGAAGCCATTAAAAAACAGTCTTCGGCGTCAGGCCGATTAGAGCAGTCTGAGGCGTGAGGGCGATTAGGGCAGTCCTCTTGTTCTGTCTTGGATATTTGTCAGTTTTTATATACGTGAGGAACGAATAAAGTTTATAGAGTAATAAACATTCTGCTGTAAGTAACTATAAACAGGGATATTGGTAACCCTTGGTCGGCAACTTCAATTTCGATGTTCTCAAAAAAGAAGCAGTGAATAAATAAGTTGGAAACGGGCATTCCAGTGTCAGTAAATATCCTTCTCACACACATCCACGCATACCCTGAGAGAAACCTCATTGCTCGCCAACTTATTTGCTCGCCATTAAATTATTTGCATCAAATTGGCGTCCCAACGTGGAACTTGTGTACACCCATAAACATTTTGTATCAAATTGGCACGCCAACGTGGGACGCGATACGAGAAGGAGGTTTGACACGAGCAGCAGATTCAACCTGAGGAGGTTCAACTCGAGAAGGAGGTTCAACCCGACGAGGTTCAACAGGAGGAGGAGGTTCGACAGGAGGAGGAGGTTCGACAGGAGGACGTTCGACAACAAGCAGATCTACAACGGTTCTACTGGAAAGAAGAGATCGGCATCTTCAGCGACATCAGGAGCTAGTAAAAAACTCAAAGGTACAGAGTGTTACATTATCTAATACATTATTGTGAATATATTTGAGGAGTGAAAAAAGATGTGTTGAGTAAAAATCTGTAAAAAAAAAAAAAAAAAAAAAAAAAAAAAAAAAAAAAAAAAAAGGAAGTTCAGGAGGTTTATAGTAATAACAGTAGGCAGGAAGTAGTCAAAGTAGCAGAGTGTGGTAGAACTGTACCAAATAACGTAAAAGTGGAAATAACTACGTTAGAGGAATTTAGAAATTGGTTCGCAAGTTTTATAGAAGAGTGGAGGAATAACCGTGAAAGTTTAAGTAAAAAGTTAAATGATACGCATCAAGGTTTAGATAAAGTGATAGATGATAGGAATCAAAGTTTATGTGAGAAGATAGGTAATAATCATCAAAGATTAAGTGGGGAAATAGACAGTAGCAATCAACAGATAGGAGAAAAGAGAGATGATAGTATTGAGAAGTTAGAGGTAGGAGAAGTAGAACTAGGAAAGAAGACAGAGAATGAACAAGCATTCGGGAATGTCAGGAAAGATTGTCAAGAAACAGAGAATGTAAGAGAAGAAGCTGATCAGGAAACAGACAATGTAGGGAAATATGTTAGTGAGGAGATGCAGAACGCTGAAAATGAAGTTTTGAATGTAGTTAATGAAAGGTCAGATTGGGGAGGAAATAGTACAGAAATTAGGCAAAGATAGAGAAATAGCTAGAAAAGTGTTACAAGAAACTAGGAGTAGACTAGAAGTATCAGAATGGGAAAATAGAAAACAGACAAGGAATGTGGAAGAAACCACCATTCAAATTAATCAGGTAGCAATAGAGATCACGGTGACAAAAGAAACTGAAGTTTTCAATCTAGTTAGTGAAAGGTCAGATAGTGAAAACAGAAAACTGAGGGAGGAAATCGTACAGAAATTAGACAAAGATAGAGAAATGTCTAGAAAAGTGTTAAAGAAACTAGGAGTAGACTAGAAGTATCAGAATGGATTTGGAGGAAACCAAAAATCAAATGAATGAGGTAGCAATAGAGATCACGGTGACAAAGGAAACATTGAAAAACATTCAAAATCCAGGGATAAAAGAAAGAGAAATATTAAAATATTTCGGGCAAGGGGCACAGTTCCATCAGAATATGTGTAGAAAAGCTAGGACAAGATATCGATGTACAATACCTAAGCTAGATATGGAAAAATCATGGAGATGTAGAATAAATAAGTCCTTTGTACATGGAAAAGTCTGCAAAATTCCTTTGTATTTTGCGAAGTACGTTGTGGGATGATGAATTTTCTTGTAAATGGTACGAACTTAGGCTAAAGTATTTAAAATTACCATAACAGATTGTAAAATGAGAAGAAACACAAAATTGGTAAAATGTATATGTTAAGTATAAAAAAGCGTAATGTAAAATTTATAAGGTTAAGTATAAACAGTGTAGTGACGGTGCAAAGAAACTTAAAACTAAACAAGTGAAAAAAAAATTATTAACGAAAATCAGAACAATGAAATACTTTTGAAAAGAATATTTATATAGAATCCAGAAGAATTCAGAAATGTTGTATACAAATATAATATTATTAATGTACAATGGTTTAAACATGGGAGTGTATATTTATGAATTGTTTTAAGTGTAACAATAATATGAATTAGTTTTAAGTAGATCAGATGGAGAAAAAGAGAGAGATGATGTAGATTGAAATATTTTCTGAGATAAGTTGTGGGTATAATTTGCTCAGAAAAGATGGATATGTCCGTATTTTTAAAGAACTAAAGTACCATAACAAAATTGTAAAATTAGAAGAAACACAAACTTGTAAATTGTATAGGTTAAGTATGAAGAGTGTAGTGTAAAATTTATAGGTTAAGTATAAACAGTGTAGTGACAGTGCAGTGAAACTTAAAACTAAACAAGTGAAAAAATAAATTATTAATGAAAATCAGAACAATGAAAGACTTTTGAAAAGAATATTTATATAGAATCCAGAAGAAGAATTCAGAAATGTTGTATACAAATATATTATTAATGTACAATGGTTTAAACATGGGAGTGTATATTTATGAATTGTTTTAAGTGTAACAATAATATGAATTAGTTTTAAGTAGATCAGATGGAGAAAAAGAGAGAGATGATGTAGATTGAAATATTTTCCGAGTAATATTTAAAAGTTGAAAATTGCAGATCAGAGTTTTGATAAATTTTAAATAAACTATTGTTATGTAACCATGTGAACAATTTTTATGAAATGTCATGCAAAATTAATGTTGTGAAAAGATATTGTAAAACAAATTGGAAGTTGCTGACAAAGGTCTAGTATTTTGCGTCGTATTCGGGCAAGACATATATATTATTTCATTATGGGATAATAAAATATCTATGGGGGCATTTGATTCCGAAATTAAGGTTTGCCATAAGTAAAGAATCATAATGGATGTCAGAGGAATGTTGGTTCTTTGTGACAATACATGCAAGGCCAGTTGAGGCGAATAGCAGTTTGGGGGAAAGTTGTTATAACAAAAGCAATGTAAGAAACAGTGTCCTTAGCAGATTTCTAAAGGGGCTCACTTTACTTGTATGAATAGGGTATTCTTTGGATCATTCATAATGGCATGACAAAATAGCTACAAAGGGATCTTTGGTTGAAAAGGAGTTTTCAGAAAGTGTAAGTGATACACCCACGCACAGCTGTGGACAAGTCTTTGGTGTGGAGCCGATTAGAGCAGTTCGTGGCTAGGAAGCCATTAAAAACAGTCTTCTGTGTCAGGCCGATTAGAGCAGTCTGAGGCGTGAGGGCGATTAGGGCAGTCCTCTTGTTCTGTCTTTGATATTTGTCAGTTTATATATACGTGAGGAACGAATAAAGTTTATAGAGTAATAAACATTCTGCCGTCAGTAACTCTAAACAGGGATATTGGTAACCCTTGGTCGGCAACTTCAATTTCGATGTTCTAAAAAAAGAAGCAGTGAATAAATAAGTTGGAAACGGGCATTCCAGTGTCAGTAAATATCCTTCTCACACACATCCACGCATACCCTGAGAGAAACCTCATTGCTTGCCAACTTATTTGCTCGCCATTAAATTATTTGCATCAAATTGGCGTCCCAACGTGGAACTTGTATACACCCATAAACATTTTGTATCAAACTGCATGCTCTTTAGATCCAGTGCAGTTAGAAAATATTTTGGATAAGTGTATTCAATTGAAAATCCTTATTTTGACATGTTGTTGTATCCCAAACGGTGATGATTTTCAGCATATAAAGAAATGTACTGATCTGGAATACTTGGATGTTAGTGGGACTCACATCACAGATTTGGCAGTGGAAATATTTGCTGACAAATGTACAAAACTGAAATATTTAGATATCAGTGTCAGTCGAAGGATTAGTGACTATAGTTTACAATGTTTAATGAAGTGCAGGGAACTACAAACTTTAAAACTGGATTTAACAAGAATAACTGGCAAGAACTTTCATCTTATTCCCCTTCATCTGACCAAATTATGTGAGATATATGTAGTACGGTGTTGTTATTTGGAGTTCCAGTATGTACAGCGACTTGAAGAGCAAATGTCTCATCTGAAAGTTCATAAACGTTTATTCCTGCAGTTGTTGTGGACCTTGCAGAGAAAAACTGATTTACAGAATTGTGAATAGGATTCCTTTGTGTCCTGTAGTTCATATGTTTAACATGTTCCTAGAGTTACGTAATAACATTGTACTCTTGGTGCATTTAAATAACTCCTTCAGCATTTGTAAATCTTTGCTTGCTTAAATGAATTTTCAGTCAGAAAGTGACAGATTTTGACACAATGGAGAACATTCCGCAGTACTGATGTACCTGGTAGGGTAAACGTTTACCAGTAAATTGTATTGTGTCCATTTTCCTTCTTACTGCGTTCCTCAGTCAATGAGGGATTTCCATATACACTCCTTTTATTACAGAATGGTCATCTAGAATAAACTCATATTGGAAAATACTCTTAAGCATAAGAAAACTTGCAGCATAGGGGGAAATCTTTTGATTTTCCACAAACATAAGTCATTTAGAAACTGAGTTACACAAATATCATGGACTTTGTGTTTTATTGTTTAAATAATCATTATCTTTATACTAACTGGACTATCAGAAATTATCATTCTTCAGACATTTTTAGATATGTAATTGAAATGTGTGTACTCAGCTTTTTTCATTGTTGGTTCTCCATAAAGTTCTTCAAGCATCCGAACAAACATAAAACTTTAATTCCAATATTTAAGAACTATGATACAATGAAGCAGAAAATTAATATAATTTTGAGTCAAATTAATACTCAATCCTCCACTTATTGCTAGTATTTACCTAGAACGCTTTAGGATCTTCCTAACGTCATCAGCTGTTGTCGACTAATGGACGTTGGTTTGGTGAACTCATTGGATGTGATAGGTACGTCTCTGTGCGTATCTTGATGAACTTGAAGTTTGGATTTTCTTCAAAGTTAGTGTCGAAATTAAACAATTTTTTTCGTATTTCTTTATGAAGATTTTTTCCTACATGGTTAATGCAGCTAGACTTTGGATACCTTTTAATAAGTGGATTTCTCGTTCTATATCATGATTCTCCTTTCAAAAATGGTACGCTGCCACCGATTTATCTATTTCTTTGTTCCTGATGTTCCTAAAATGCTCTTTAAGCCTAATGTTCAAGTTCCTTTTTGTTTTTCCAATGTAAAAGTTGCCACAGCTTTTGCAGTTTATCCAGTACACACCCGATTTTTTGATAAATTAATGTCAATTAATGTCCATTAGTTGACAACAGCTGATGATGTTAGTAAGATCCTAACGAAATGCGTTCTAGGTAAATACTAGCAATAATTTGAGCATTGAGTATTATATTATTAGTATTGTATTATACTGCATGTTCTAAAAACAAATAGAGAACTCTTTTTAACTCTGGTTCTCAGCGTTCCATTCTATATTATACATGAAACTTGTAGTTCTTTTACATGACAAATCTGACACAAACTGAAGCTACAGGTAGTCAAGCAATACAAATGTTATAAATAATTATAACAATTTGTGACAAACTTCTCTTCTGTCTTTTAATTGACAAATTCTCCAGGACTAGTTTCATGGTGTTCATCCAACAAACTAATAGTTACATGGTTACTTCCGGTAAGTGATTGTCCTGCCATCTACTGGTACCAAAACAAACTTATTGACCACAGCTATTCAAAATATTTTGAAATTACACACGATTTCTATTTCTGTACTCCATGAGTTTGTCTGGCACTCTTCTCTTGTATCACTGCACATCACCAAAACAAACACAAAATCTCCAATCATGCGGCACTTTTGATTTCTGCCATCGTATTCCTGGTAGCCTGAGATGATGAGGTAGCTAAAAAAAAGCAGAAAAACATTGTTTTTGCATTAATAATTAAGTAACAAGGTTAATGAAACTAATGCTTTTTCATGTAAAACATCCTTGATACATTATAAAGTGCTACATAATCTAATTACAAATGAAAGTGTATGAAGGTACAATTCAGGTTAAGCTATGATATTAATTTTCAATATTTAGCTATATGCTAACATCTTACTTACCGATAGGTTTGCAAGACTCAAACAACAAGGAAAGTGACAATGTCAAATTATATCTTGACGTGAATGACATTGACAAATATATAGATGAGCAATGACAGTTCCATTGGATCAGAAAAACAGGTAATTCATCACCTATAATTATGGCAGTTAAAACATATTGTGACTTTGTGGATTCGTAGAATTAAAAGTCCAATTTGCCGAAATTCTAAATGTTCTTTATTTGCATAAAACACATTGCGTAGCAGCAGAATTACATCTCGTATCACAATCTACAACACCAAGGACGATGACAATAACAAACAGCTTACTCAACTTCCATTGTTTAGAACACTCTTGTTACATGTCTTTACAGCTGTTTAGTACTCATGACTGACCCTTGGCAAGTCGTCGCTCTCTTAAATACCTCATTGATAAATTCAAGAGACTTCTGGAGAAAATAAGAAAAACAACTATTCTCTGTCAATCGAGATATCACTAGAACCTTACGTGAAACCCTATCTGGGCCGCCAAGTCACTTATCTCAAGCGCTATGTTTATCTGCTTATGCAAGCACTGTCCGCCTGTTATATTTATCTGTAGGCTCTTTGTGCACTCAAGCCACGCTTATCTCTCGGCACAGAAATTTCTGTGCTTTTCGCTGCGACATTGCTCCCTCCTGAAGGCTGGTCGTCCCGAACAGCACCATCGTAGTGGGCCAGACTATCCAAGTGTACCACCAACATCTTCCCTCGGGATACCCTCCGGATGCGGTAGACCACGTTGTTAATCCTCTTCACCACACGGTACGGTATTTGGCACGGCTGCTGGAACTTCTTGCATTGTCCCTTGGTCCAGGTAGGGCGGTACAACCAGACTAGGTCACCCTGCTGGAACCGTTGGCTGTTGGCTTGCCTGTCATATCAGGTCTTCATGCGGTCGCTCGCCATCTGGATGTTCTGACGAGCCATCTCATGCATGTTGTGGATATGGTGCACCAATTTCTCCACATACTCGGTTGCTGACTCTTTCGCGTCCGGGGGGAGGGGCTTCCAAAAGCCAGATCACAGGGGAGGCGTAACTCTCGGCCGAATATTAAGCTGGCTGGAGTTCCTCCCAGTGGTGTCATGTGATAACGAGCAGTAGGCCAGCAAGAACTGTGGCACCTTGACGTCCCAGTCTCGCTGATGGCTGGCCACGACCTTCCTCAGGTGCTCTTCTAAGGTCTTGATGTATCTCTCCACCATGCCATCCGACAGTGGATGTAGGGGTGTGGTGCGGGTCTTGTTCACCCCAAATCTTTCCAGTGCCTCCATCAGGCTGGATTCAAAATTGGTGCCCTGATCGCTGTGGAGCTCTAACAGCACCCCAAATCGGCAAAACACTTGCTCCACGAGGCAGTCTGTGATGGTCTTCGCCTCCAGTTTCGGAATAGCATACACCTCCGGCCACTTTGTGAAGTAGTCTACGACCACCCCCAGGTACTTGTTCCCTTGGTCGGACACTGGGAATGGTCCAGCTATGTCAACGGCGATCCTTTTGAATGGCGCTCCTTAGTTGTGCTGCTGCATGTGACCCCGGCTCCTAGTCTGGGGGCCGCGACTCGCCGCGCACACGTGACATTGACGGCTCCATCTCTCAGAATCTGCTCGGAGTCTCAGCCAGAAGTACCGCTGCCGAAGTTTGTCGATCATCCGGTTTGCTCCCAGGTGTCCTCCTGAAGTATCGGCATGCACTTCTTCAAAGAATTCCGGGACCTTACTTCAGGGAAGTGCCAACAGCTCCCTCTGCGTCTTCCCATCAGGCGATTCCCATACCCGGAACAGCACGCCCTCTCTTGCCTTCAATGAGTTCCATTGGGCCCAGTACGACATGTAGGTGGCGCACCTCGGTGCGATGTCTTCCCAGGTTGGTCTGCCTCTACTTCTCTCAAGAGTGGTCCCAAGTCTGCATCCGACAGCTGCTCCCTCCTCAGTCCTGCGATATCCCAGCCTTCTGCAGGCACGGCCGTAACCACTTTGACAGCTGCGGCACGCTCCTTCTCTACCATTCTTGTGCACTGGCCGCACTCCTCTGGGCAGGGTCTTCGGGACATGGCGTCTGCATTGCCGTGGCTCTTCACTCTACGATGTTCAGAGGTGAAATCATACTCCCACAGCCTCTGGACCCAACGTGCTGTCAGGCCTTCCAGGTTCTTAAAGCTCAGTAGCCAGGTTAGGGCGGAATGGTCAGTCCTCAGGTGGAATGGCTGACCGTACAGGTACTTGTGGAAGTGCTCTGAGGTCTTTACTACTGCCAGTAATTCTCGCCGGTTGACGCAGTAGTTCTTCTCTGCCTTGGATAGCATCTTGCTGTAGTAGGCTATCACCCGCTGGTGGCCATCCTGAACTTGCGATAGGATGCCTCCAATGCAATGGTCGCTGGCGTCGGTGTCCACAAGGAAGGAGCCGCCTAGTTGTGGAAGTCCCAAAATAGGAGCACTACACAGTGTCTTCTTCAGCCGCTGGAAAGCGCCTTCGGCATCATCCTTCCACACATAAGGTCTTGTTCCTCTGTCAAAGTGGGTGAGGGGTTTGGCGATGTTGGAGAACCCCTTTATGAAGCGGCGGTAATAACTGCACAGCCCTAGGAAACTGTGCAATTCTCTCTTATCCTTTAACCGATTATGATGTCCAGGTATAACAGGCAGGCGTCATAAGTTAGCCCTCTCATCACTGATTCCATTAGGCGTTGTAAGGTAGCTGGTGCATTGCAGAGGCCAAAGGACATAACTGTGAACTGCCAAAGCCCTTGGCCTGTTGAGAATGCAGTCTTTTCCTTGTCTCTCGGGTCTAGAGCCACCTGCCAGTAACCGGACTTCAGGTCAAGGGTCGAGAACCACTGTGCACCAGCTAGCAAGTCAAAGGTGACGTCAATCCGGGGTAAGGGAAAACAGTCCTTCCGGATGACAGCGTTCAGCATCCTGTAGTCCACGCAGAAGCGTAGCTCACCGTTCTTTGTCACCAGAACTACAGGGGAACACCAAGGGCTGTCAGACTCTTCAATCACTCCCTGAATTTTATGTCATCTACCATATCCCGTACCATCGCTTGTTTCGCCAGCGGAACGCATCTAGGTGGTTGCCGAATAGGCCAGGCGTCTCCGGTGTCTATGCAATCAAGCACTTTAGCCGTGCAGCCGTAGTCGCTGTCCTCTTGGCTCTCGTAGGGGAGGGTATCCGTTCCCTTCAGCTGCCGTGGTGCGGATGTTGCAGACCCCTAGCACTCGTGGTACCTCTGACGTTACTAGACGAACCTCGGGCCGAACATTCGAGGCCCTCCCTGATAGGGAGTTGTTCGGATTGGGTTGGACTCGAGGGGGCAGTGGTTCCCGATACCCGTGGGAGATCGGGTACATCTCCGGACGGGGTTGCGGGAAGCCATCAATATTTCCGCATACTAGCCAGCATAGCTAGTAGGTGTGCTAGATCGCCAGGTGGCCACACCGAGGTCATAACTGTAGCCTTTCCATTTTGGTGTTGATGCGCGTGAGAGGCGTATCCACTTCCATCCCGTCTTGAGTCCACAGGACCAGACGGGAGGGCTTGTTAGTCTCTAGGTCTTGCTCTATGGAAAGAGTCTCGGAGGCGCCAGGCGCCCTTTCGGGACAGCTCGGTAACTCCCTGGTATAAGGAGGGCGGGGCCTTGGTCCTATGAGTCCAGGACTAATGGGAGTAGATCCTCTGGCATGAGTTGAATTGAATTGTCCGTTTGGCTGAAGATGCACTGGTATTGTCTCAGAAGTTGTCGAACCTTCTCCAGGTGTTCCGCAGTCAGGTGGTCGGCCGCCCTCTCCAATAAGCCTTCCAGCCGGGGCCCCAGGTGTTGCGTCGGCACTGGCTGCTTTGTCTCGTCGATTGCTGTCCCGCTAACCACGGGCTCGTGCGTCCCCAACTTCGTTCCGGCCTGGACGTCGTGATCGGTGTCTGCCAGGTTGAGCAGCCTCACTGGCACCTCCTCTCTGCACGGCAACAATGTTCTGGCTACACACAGTCCGTGCACAGGCGTCTTCTGGTCCAGCGTCATGTTCTTCGTCCGCTTGCCTTCCAGTCACGCCGTCACCACCACCCATGTTTCCTCCCAGGTTTTATTGCTTTACAAAAGTAGGCTTGCTGTCCAGCAAAAGTATCCATTGTACTGTTAGAAATGTTTGTTCTGTGCATTCTTCGAATATTTAAGATTCGTTCAGTACATTGTTGAAAATCGGAAAATGACTCCACAAATCAGGAAAATGTATGAGCTCGTAGACTGTATCAGACTCGTTTGGCTACTGCCGTGAAATGTGCATGATGTTAAATGACACTAAGTATACTGCAAGGGGAAAATTGGCGGGCCACATTGTGCAAATCGACGAGTATAAAATAGGACGATGCAAGTTTCATAATGGGCACGTCGTAGAGTGCAACTGGATCATGGGAATGATAGACGTGGAAACGAATGAGGTGCGGATGACGATATGCCCCAACAACAGAAGGGATGCAAACACACTCTACAGTCTAATTGCACAGCACGTAGAGTTCACCAGCACCATTCACTCAGTGCACTTTGTCGACCCAGTGACAAATGTACATACAAATAACATTCAGTCACGCTGACAACGATTACGGCATTGTCTATCAAGGGGCGGCATTTGTAAACAGTGTGGATGCTCACATTTCTGAGTATTTATGGCACAATGACTGCAAAAACCAGTTAGCAGACCCATTTCAAGAATTAAATGAACACATTAGGCAGGTCTACCCTGTAGTGTAACGATTGCACTTAGTGTTTAGGGCCCACCTTGGTAGCGTAGTGTTAGCATGTCTGCCTCACGTTCAAGAGGTCCCGAGTTCGAATCTCGGTCAGGGTGTGTTACCTGGATAAGGTTTTTCCGGGGTTTTCCCTTATCCTGTAAGATGAATGTCGGGTAACACTATGCTCCATGGACCCCGGACTAATTTGAGCATAATTTCATCCATTCCATTCATCGTCCGATATGACTTAACGTTGGAGGACGTAAATTACAAAAAATAGTGTTTAGGCTAGGGATAGTTATGTTTAGTATAATTAGAGAACTAGTTGGTGAAAATTAGGGACTACTGCATGTGTTTAGTGTAAATTAGGTACTACTGTCTGTGTTTAGTACAATTAGTTAGCTAGGTGGTGCAATTTAGGTACTGCTTTGTGTTAGTTTGCTACATAGTGTAACTTAAGGACAAGTAAGACTGTTGGCAGCATTTCATTCAGTGGAGAAACAAGGATAGTTTGGCTGCACTGAATTCAATATGGCTACATACGCAGTAAGGAAATAAACAAACAGTTACTAACATTAAAAGAATGCCCTCCAGCACGAAATTGCACTAAAAAGTAAAGAAATTATGTTAAAAATAATGGTTGTGTATAAAAACATCAAAAAGTGTGAAGGAATTAGAAAAAAATCACTGCATTGCATATTAGAAAAAAGAGCCGAGTAATGTATAAATGGATTGATTCATATCTTAATAACAGAAAGCAACCAATATAACTTAAATATGCTAACTTGAGGGGTATAGAAAACTATAATTTACTGGTGGAAATAGGCCATGAAGTACTGCAAGGCTGTGTATTAGGTTCAGTTCTTTTTATACTTTTATGTTAATGATATAAGTATTTATGTTAAGTGAAATGGAATCATCTTATTTGCAGATGATACAAATATAAACATAAAAAATGAATCATATGCCCAACTGTGCACTTTATGAATTAGTGTCCTGGACCAATGCTAATAATTTAATAACAAATGCCTACAATTTATAAATAAATAATTACTCTTATTCCCAGAATAAAGCTAAATAATGTATAACTGCACTTAAAAGACAAAACTAAATTTTTAGGTCTGTGAATTCAAATTTATTTAAAATTGAAAATTCATGTAAATAATCTGGTCAGAACATTAAATAAAATATATATGCAGTAAGAACTTCGGCATGTTACACTGATTAAAACAACCTTAAGAATCTTGAATTTTGAAAATGTGCCCTTCTTGATAAAGTATTACAGTATTTTTTGGGGGTAACTCGTCACTAGCTAAAGGAATCTGTATTATCTGTATTGTTCAAAATGAATTCTTAGAATAACAGAAGTAAAGTAAGAGATGTAAGACTTGAAGCTTTTATGGCGATAAAGGCTTGATTAGTAAAGTAAGAGATACTAATAGACTAATGTTAAAATGACTGGGCCTTTCACCTTTTGCATTTATATATTCTGGAAATATTGTTTGCAAGACAAAATAGCTCTCAATTTCAGTTTAATAATAAAATTCATACTTATGAAATTCATCATAACTTTAGATCAACAAATAGTATGTACGTTCTTTCAGCAGATACTAAATTATTATAAAATACATTAATTCATCCAGACATTATAACATTTACAGTGCAGTGTATCTTTGTAAACAAATTGTATGATTATGAAATGACGTGTTCTGTATCATTGTGATGATTGATTTATGTTATCCATGACATATGAATTATGCATATATTCATAATTGTATAATTTTAGTGATATATATTAATAGTTATGTTTATTATATAAGACAAACATTATAAATACATAGTGATTATGACAAAACCAATATCTTGTAAGACCTGGTAGTTAATAAATTCTGATTCGAATCTGCTTCATTTAGCATTCCTTAAAATTCTTTAGAATAGTTTTAGAAAATATAGTGTGCATGTGTCTAAAATGGGAGAAAGAATGAGATCAAAAACAAAAATATGATAAATACGAACTTTTTTAATTACAAGGGGGTGTCATAAAGTTTTAATTCTCACCCTTTAAAAAATGTGATAGAGTGTTTGTGTTGATATGTGCTTGTTAGTTCTCTACATAGTCACCATTCAAATTTACACATTTTTCCCTGCATTTCTTGACCTTCCGAATACCTTGATTGTAGAAGTCTGCAGAATTTGCTTTAAACCACTCTTCCACTTCATTAATGACGTCATTTGTGTTGTCAAATCGGTGACGACGCAACGGATTCTTCATTTCCAGGAACAAGAAAAAGTCACTTGGTGCAAGATCAGAAGAATAAGTGTAGTGTTTAACGCTTTTACTACATACGGCACCACAGGCGGTTCAGACGAATAAGGTGGATGCTGTAAGGTCTCAAAGCCACATTCCCTTGTTTTGACAACTGCAACTTGAGATGAATGAGCTGGTTTATTGTCAGACAGAAGACGAACAACTTTGGAGAGCATACCACGTCGCTTCTTAATCAGAGCTGCTCGTAACTTGTCCAGAAGATTGCAGTAATATCTGCCAGTGATGGTTTGACCCTTGGCAAGATAATCTGTAAGGAGGACTCCACGACAGTCCCATAAAACTGAAAGCATGACCTTCCTGGCTGACTTTTGCACCTTTGTCTTTTTGGGAGGGGGGAATCGGTATGTTTCCATTCCATGCTCATGGTTTTTGTCTCTGGATCATACTGATAGTTCCAGGATTCAT
The DNA here is from genome assembly GCA_030765055.1 of Mantis religiosa. Lineage (NCBI taxonomy): Eukaryota > Metazoa > Arthropoda > Insecta > Mantodea > Mantidae > Mantis > Mantis religiosa. The sequence goes on along the minus strand of CM060950.1, from coordinate 3,835,260 downwards.
CCATCCATTCATCCATGGTTACCAGACAATCAAAAAAATCATCTTCATCCTGTTCCAACAGCATCAACATCTGTCCTGAAAGGTCACGCCGTGTTTGCTTTTGGAAAGGGGTTAGCAAACGTGGAACCCACCGTGCAGATACCTTAGACATGTGCAGTTCGTGAATAATTTTCCACACACTACCATAAACTACGACGTGTCTCATTCATGATCATTTGGATGGTTGCTGTCCTTGACGGTCTACCAGCTTCTGTCATCTGTCAAGGACATGTGACCAGTTTGAAAATTCCTTTTCCACCTCACAATAGTGTCATACGATGGACAATCATTTGCATGAACAGTCATCTCATTATGGATTTTCCAGGCAGTTTTGCCCTTCATATGCAGGAACTTGATCACACTACGAGCCTCTATTTTCTCCGTCTTACACCTCAGTCACTTCTGGCACTCACTGTACAAAAACAAAAGGACTCAAATCACTGAAACTACCAACATTATGTTCCGAGGGATCGATGACGACCTGAAAAATTTTCATCACTCTAACATAAAAACTACCGGGTGATAAATAAAACTTTACGACACCCCCTTGTAACTAAAGCAAAAGCTAGTTATGGTTTGAAAGTTTTAAGTCTTTAGCAAAGACATTAAAAATAGTGAAGTCTTGGTAATAAGTAGCTGCAGATGAATTGTACATAAATTGAATTTTTCTTACATGTTTATGAGTAATATAAAAATATAGAAAATTTAGTGACAAGAATTAATTGCATATTTGATGCTTTTAGTTCATTGGAAAGAGCATTGGCTCAGAAGCTGTAGATCTGTGATCTGAATCTTGGTTGCTGGCATTAATTTTTTAAGCTAGATTCACACTTCTATCTTTAGCTCATATATGCTTACTGTGAATAAGATAAATTTTGTATGAATAATACAATTGCTTGTCATTGTAACACACCTTATTAGGCTTCAACTGCTTATGTACCACAACTGCCAGATAAAGAATACTGGGCACAAGCAGGTGTACGAGAACGTAAGCTCATAAGTGATAAACATTTTCTTAAGAATCCTAAAACTGTTTCACTTATGAGTAAACAAACAACCAGCACAAACAGCCTGCATCAGTATTAAGGTATGTGCATCATAGCTTTTCTTTTAATATACAAATGTATGGATCATTACAGTGAGTTTAGTGTTAGACCAGATAGATTGTATAGGAGCCTTGGACTGGGCAACAGTTATCCAATCTTCCACTAAGTTCATTAATCAGACTCATGGCAGATAACATTTGTTTTTGTTATTTGAGTGATAATAAAGCAGAAATATTACATAAAAATTAAACATAATTTTAATGCAATATGCTGTCTTTCAAAACAAGTTGGAAACATAAACAGCAGCCTGTTGCAAGGGAACATGAAATAGCTAAGCTAATATGGCAGCTTATGAAGCAACTGCCAACAGTACATGAGATGAGGTAATGTGTATATATCAAAATGAACAAGAGAGTTAGTTACTTGGTTAAAGGAAGTTAAATTCACAAAAGGTACTTGCCTCAAAATGCTGTAATTTGTATACATAATCCAGTGACTCCTACAGAAAAGGAGTTAGCAAGCCATTACACGGTGATGGAGAATATTTGAGATGGCTGACTATGTGATGATGTGAATGGAAACTCACTATCTTTGACAGACATAAACATGAAAGCTTACATAGAGTCAACATGAAAAATTCAATGCCATGGCCGGGATTTGAACCACAGATCTCCTGATTTACGTCCAGTCGCTCTTAACCTTTGTGCTACCATGGCCAACGTGCTGTCCTGACATTAAATTCTCCATTTGACTCCTATATTTCCCCGGTAGACCACTAGGGGCTCTCGCATCCAAGATACACCATTTGTGGCAACTTACTATCGTAAGTACTTAAGTCCCAGGCTTCATCATTTAACTCTTACTATTTTAGTTAATTGATGGAATTTAATCATTTCTCCGCACTAGCCGTATATAGTACTTACGATAGTAAGTCGCCACAAATGGTGTATCTCGGATGCAAGAGCCCCTAGTGGTCTACCGGGGAAATATATGAGTCAAATGAAGAATTTAATGTCAGGACGGCAAGTTGGCCATGGTAGCTCAAAGGTTAAATGTGACTGGATGGAAACCAGGAGGTCTGTGGTTCAAATCCCGGCCATTGCATTGAATTTTTCATGTTGACTCTATTTATCAAAAACCTTAGCCTATATACGGCTAGTGTGGAGAAATGATTATTATCACAAAGAATGTTATTATCAGTAGGAGGATCACAACCGAACTTAATGTGGAACGCACGCTGCACAGTAACTACAGATTCGGTCCTTGCAAACTGCAAAACACAAAACACTTTCTGTTTACTAGTCGCCATCTTTGCTACTACCGCTGTCTAGCGATTTGCGGCAGAAAAATTGCACGCACATGCGCACTGGTGCCAACAAACAAAACTGTTTGAGTTGCTTTTTCATTTGACATATCATTTATAACTGTACGTTTAATGTAATAAATATTGTAAAGAGTTAAAACCCCGATATTCATTTATATATACCCTGTATTTTGGCAAAAGAACTCTGAATATTTGATTTTTAATAATAAAATTATGGAAGTCTGCCCCACTAGAAATTGTAATATCGGAAATGTTACAATGGAAATCTGTCCAATACTTTGCAAAACTCATAAATGTGTTGTGAGGTGTACTTAGCAATAGGGAATAACTTGTTACTGCTATGTTTTAGGGAGTATTCATAATGAAACTGAGAGGTAGGTATAGAAGCTTATTTCATGTTATTTTAATAGAGATATGCACATGGCTGACAGCATAAACATGGCTATAAACTTACAATGTAAATGTAACAGTTTGCAAACTGTAAGCTTTCATTTTAGTTAATTGATGGAATTTAATCATTTCTCCACACTAGCCGTATATAGGCTAAGGTTTTTGACAGAGTGGCATAACGAAGTATTCGATTGGTTGAATGTCACTGTACCCGAGCTCTGGATAGGCTGCAAGGACCCCAATGACAGGGCTTGCTATGCATGGCCTCCACGTTCTCCTGATCTAACGCCATGTGAGTTTTACCTTTGGGGCTTCAAGGATCGTGTGTATGTGCCTCTGCTACCAGCTGACCTCCCTGAATTAAGAAACCAGAATGACACAGCTGTTGCTGCAGTTACTGAATACACACTTATCAGCATATGGAAAGAACTCGGCTATAGACTTGATGTGTACCATGTGATAAAGGGTAGTCAAATTGAACATTTATAAGGTTCTTGGTAAAACTGTTTGAGTTGCTTTTTCATTTGACATATCATTTATAACTGGAAGTTGAATGTAATAAATATTATAAAGAGTTAAAACCCCAATATTCATTTATATACACCCTGTATTAGTTCAACGATGTTAGGAAAACAAGTGGACAAAATAACGCATTTGCAATGATTATTTAGAGCACAAATTATAATGCAGGTAACCAAGCAGGTTCATACAGTTCAGTTACAGCTATTAATGAACTACACCGAAATAATTTTGGCGATTGTAGACATGACTAATATAAGTAAGTTGAGATAGACAATGCATGGTCTGCATCTAAACATAAAGCAGTTGTGTTAAACTTAACTGGTATCATATGCATATAGGTTGGTATTTAAACAAGGTGGGGGGAAATTATTGGATTATAATGTCTTTAAAACTTCTTTGCAAGTATAGAAATGTTGATTCTTAGTAGCTAGTTATTGGCGTTCTCAAGATTTAATACCTCAAAGATCTCTCAAATCTTGAACTAATCACCTACCAGGGCGACACTGAACAGCAATTAACTACATTCTTGCATCATGTAGGCTAATCTAGTGCTCTTTCTTTAACTGTTCTGGTGGCCCAGTCTGTACTGCCAAAAATTGGTGTTCCAAAGGTCATTGGTTCGGTTCTTGTAATGCATTTTTTGTCTTTACAATACGTAAATTCTAATAGGAAGAAATGAGGCAGTGTTAGTTTATAATGAAAAGTTAGCTTAAATATTGTTTGCACATTTCTGCAATAATGAAGCTAGCTTTTGCTATGAACTCTTTTTCACAAGCTTAGAACAAACATTTTCTCATTTGCTGCCCTGACTATTTTTTTTCCTCTATGAACTGTTTAAGGGCATGAGTACTTTTGGATGAAGTTGCAAAAATGCGGCTAATCCAAATAGTGTTTTTAAAAATATATGACAGTCCTTAATTGCACAAGAAGACTGCTTTAACATTTAAAACATGGCTGCAACAGTGGGTAAATGTAGCTGAAGGATATATCTCCTTTACCCGAGTTTGTAGGCCTATTATTTGCACTGACCACATTGTACAACCTTGTAAGACCTGCTGAAGATTCTCCATGCTGTACAACACAAGGCAGGTTGATTGCAGATGTGCCTTTTCGAAGGTTGCCTTGATATCCTTTACGAAGGAGAGCTAGCTCATGTACCTCATCTCTGAGGCAGATCACTCACATGTGGTATAAGAGAAGAAGAGAGAGATGGAAGGCAAACAGAGACAGAAAAGGTTAAGCTTTTGATTGGTTTAGCGAAGTTAATAGGCATTTTCTTTTATCTGCATACGTACGATAAACCCCTCCTTTAAGTACAGCACTGTAAGTAGTTTTCTGATCACTGCTCTGTGTGAGCTAATTTCGGAGAGAGAAAAGTATGTAAATGTTTCGATTGTTATAAACATATTAGCCCCAAGTTTTATCTTTCTGCTTCACATACCACATAGATGTGTTCTATATACTGTATACAGATTAGACAGAAGACAGGCGAAATTATACACTATTAACTACTTATGTTAAATTAAGCTGTATTTTATGGATAGAGTCAACATGAAAAATTCAATGCCATGGCCGGAATTTGAACCATGGATCTCCTAGTTTCCATCCAGTCAGGAGATGCGTGGTTCAAATCCCGTCCATGGCATTGAATTTTTCATGTTGACTCTATCCATACAAAACCTTAGCCTATGTACGGCTAGTGTGAAGAAATGATTAATTTCCACCAATTAACTTTAAGTATGCTGTATTATATTATTTAAGTGATGTTTGTTTTTGAATTACCGACTCGATTACTTTCAAAAGCTATATTTTATTTAACAATTACTAAAGGAGACTGCTTATTATATATTTTTGCGTTCCTATATAAGGCAGCTCTATCGAGTTGAATGCTGATTAAGATGTTATTGTTTATAGTGTGGAGCTACTTCTGATATTTAACACTGTATTTCCTGTACATCTCACGTACCTCACAAGCCCAAGAACACTTGTGTATATGCAATTTAAAATCAGTAAGCTTTTCATCATGGAGCAGGCTGGTGCTTCAGCCAAAATAAAACACAATCGAGACAAAACCTTTAAAAACCGGCGAGAGGCAAATGATCGCTCATTGTTTTGCGGTGCTTAAAGAAAGAAACATCTATAAAAACATTGAGAAAGAAACTGTTATCTCCTTGGTGTTTCCGCAAGTAGTGTACATAGTGTTACAATGGAACAGCAAGCGTCCAGAACTCCAAGAACACTGGGAAAAACACATAAAAGCAACAGCGCATGGAGAAATATGACAATTTTACAAAAAGTGCTATACACAGTAAAGTTAATGATTATTTTTTCAGAAATGAACCAACTCATAGATTTAATAAATTAATGTATAACCCAGCTCTATTTATTTATTGTCTAGAAGTTAGCACTGATATATATATATATATATATATATATATATATATATATACTGCTAGTGTTGTAAAACTTATGTGCCTACATGTAGCATCTAGCACGTGGTGAGTTAAGTCAGCTCCACCTTATTGTTTATAGTAGGATTTAACTAGCGTGAGATAGGGTATATCACCAGTCGGAGTTTTGTATTCTGCATGTGTATGCATACATTAGTACATCTGCCATTGTACGTGATAGGTAGGAAAATAAATTTTTCTTCACGTTCTGTAAAATTATGCTTCTAATGCTTTAAATACTCTGGTTTGTAGGATCATTATAGTAAATGTGTCAAATGCTCAGATTTTGGTAGTAATAAAATAATTTTTGTTGCTTCTCTGTATTTAGAGAAAAGATCTTGATTTTTGAGAATTTTACATCAGTTACTGTAAATGTTTATTATTCCCAACTGGCAATATAGGAAATGAAGAGAAGAGATTCAGCTTAAAAGTTCTTCATATTCCACTGCATTCCTCTGTGCTGCAGCATGTGTGTGTACTTTTGTAAACAAATTTATTTTCAGGTTCATACCACGGCAAGTTGCTTGTGCCAAACGAATTGTATTCCATAACAAAACAGAAGATAAGACAGAGGCAGATAAAGAAGATAGTTTGGGAAAAGAAGAAACCGATTCCCGAAAGAGAAAAGCTGAATCATCATTGGAGGAAACAGTAAAAGATATCAGAGAAAAAATTAGGGCTGTAAATATAAAAGTATTTTAGTGGTTTTTGCAAATGTTTATTATACGATTTACTTTCTTCTAGGAGTGTTAAAAATGTAATAAAGAAGTAAACTAAATATGGTTATATATTCATATGACTTTATCCATTGTAAGGTAGACGAAATGTTGCACTTTCCCTGAATTACATCCATTGAAAAGAAACACTTATAGAAAAAAGGTGTAGATGAGTGAGAGAGATACAGTTGCTGCATAGTGTGCAGTTTTCTTGGAAAAACAACTGGATTTGAGCTACAGAGCTGAATATAAAAAGCGATTGGCATAAGATTACAGTGCGATGAAATGGCCAAGATTGCTAGGGAATTAACCAGTGACAAATAATATATCCAGATAATATAAAAATAGCTTTAAGATAACAAAAGTAAGCTGTAAATATCAAGATTGAAAATATGAGGTGGGAGAGTAAATGGGAGGAAATTTGTTTCCAAAACTAAGCTTCTGTCCCAAAACATAGATAATACTAAAAAATCTATACCCTGGAAAAGAACCTTCACTGATCTCATGCTTTATTTGCTGTACATGGTGCTGGTGGTCGGAGTCAGTAGTGTTTACAAATTTTACTGTGTAGTTTGCCTTTCTACAAGCTAATGTTACTCTTGCAGTTTCCTAACACATTTCATGAAAGTTTGTAATTACCTATTTAATCTATCTATTGCAGAAAAAATTATTTATAATTGCTAGTAAAGAAAGATCTCTTGCTGGTCGTTGAAAAGTGGTGCAATATCATTTACAATATAGCAAATTACCTAAAAGAAAAGGGGGAAAAAAAAAGTTTAAATCAAGTTACAACATTGCTTCATCAACAAGTTAAGGTACAGGAGTTTCTGTTAGCTTGGTAAAAAGAATTGTAAGGGAAGGGATTACATCTTTGTCTAGCACTGGTCAGGCCATATTTTCAACACTGAAAAAGAATACAGAAAGTGGAGATTGATACATTTAATAGGGTATTGTTCGAAGAAAAATACACAAATATTTTACAGCAAAGAAAACAGTGCCAATGATATAAAAAGTTAACCATGATTTGTAGAATTATAGAAGTTTGGTATGAAGCAGGGAATACCTGAGAAAACTGGTTTTGCAATTAGCTTTTAGATGGAAGAAATGTGCTTCTAAAGGAGAGCTGCTAAATTAACATACCTAAAATTGCATCCTGGCATGCAAATTACCTTCAAAAAATTCTTAGAAACTGAAAACAGAAGAGGAATGATGTTTGATGTCACGAGGCATTGTTTTGCTGAGAGAGAGAGAGAGAGAGAAGCAGGGAGTGAAAGAGACAGATAGCACCCAAGCTACGCCCAGAGAGAGAGCAACAGAGGGAGAACGACAGAGACAGTTCCATGGTGTTCTTGCTACTTAACGGAAGATCGTGCTAGTCCGTGAAGCTTCATGAGCTGTCGAGAAACAGCTGCTCGTGTATAAATAAAAGAGGCAAGCTGGGAGTGTGTCAGTCAAGAGCTGTTAATGGTGCAGTGTGGACCTGCGGCAGATGGACTTGATGATTGCGATCGTGTGGTTTATGTCATTTTGTTGATGTCAGAGTTGTACAGTGTCTTTCTACAGAAATAAAGAGCATTTTGAATTTCTACAACTAGACTTTTAATTTTATGAAACCATAAAGTCACAATATGTATATGACACATGTATAAATGCTCTGGTCTAGAAATCCAGCTTTCCATCTGGGGGTGACGAGCTGCTCAGCACATCTCCTCCCTATTTTAGTTGGGATGATCGCCCACCTCTGCATATGAAAGCATGAGGGCGACAGTCGGGTTGGCAGGCTCAGATCCGCTTTGGGCTATTTCGCCGTGAGTTACATTATGTAAAAATACTTGTCACATTTGGTTCTTGTTGGCAGTCTACTAACGAGTTAAGTTGGGACTTACTTTGAAAAATTACAAATATATATGTAAAAAATGCTGTGCTATTCTTCAAACCCAAGCAAAAAAACTGGTGATTATCATGATATAAATGCTGTAAATTTTATAAAATGTCTAGAAACACAGGTTATTTGTAATTTTACCAATAACTAAAAAATATTAAAGAAAAATCTTGTGCAATGGCTAAGGAACAGCAATGTATCATTTGGCAGCACTATGCAAAAGCCACAGTTACTGCAGTTAGTGAAATCAGTACCAAAAGACAAGACTTATTTAAGTCCAAATTCCAAATCCATAGACCATGATGTGTAGCAGCTTCCATCATATCATGTTGATTTGAAACCAGTAGAGTTGGTATGGGGAAAAATAAAAGCAGAAGCCATACAAGATCTGGCAAGTGCAACTTTAAGGCAAAAGAAACACCTTGTAAGAATGTGTAAAAGTAACTGAAGCTACTGGCAGTGAAGCAATCCAAGTATTATGAATAAATTACAACACTTAGCAACACACTTCACTTAATCACTTATCCATTTTGTAAAATCCTCCTGGACCGATTTCATGGTGTATTCCGTCACATCCTCAGCTAGACTCACCAGTCCTGGAGGATTTTACAAAACAGATAAGTGATTAAGTGAAGTGTATTGCTAAGTATTGTAGTTCATTCATAATACTTTGTTAGAAGCTTTTTTTTTTTGTAAATATTAAAAAACAATGTTGTCATGTACAGAAAGTCGAAGAAACACATTGGAAGTCTGATAAATGATGCTATTGACTGTTTCATCACTGAAGCGGTCAGAAGCAGAATTTGCTAAGTCACTGTTTCAAAATTGTGAAGGAGAGCTATTCTAAGTTTTCAAAAGTAATTTTAAATACCAAAATAGTGATACAAATGAAAGAATCTTTTGTGATGGGTCCGTTTGGAGGTACACAATACTGTGTTGAAGTGTTTCTCACGGTTTGACATATGTAGCATGTGTAACAGGATATTTTATTATTAGGACTTAACAACTTTTAATTTAAAATGGATGAAAAGTTATGTCACATGACTTAACAGCTTCTGATTCTTATTGTTAGAATTTTTCCATTATACAATATTATAATATGTAGCCATGGATAAACAATTACCTATTTTCAGCAATACATCTCTTCTATGGACTAATCCAGTATGCACTTCATGGATTGACATACAACATTGTCATCAAAACATCACTCCATCTCTATCTACTACACATCTTCTACATCACTTCCATATGTCATTGTGTCATAAAATGTACCTTCTGGCAGAGTAACATGTTCCAGTAGTGAACAAATATCGTAATATTTTGCCTTCTTAATCTTCCAAAGCCTACCTGGTGTTTTTCGCACTATCCCATGCCTTGTGTAAAGCTTGCAACATCACTACTCTCCTCAAAAGAGACTGGGGACGATAAAGTGAGGAAGACATTGTGTGACAAACTTCTGGTACACATCCTCTTTGGAAATACACACCCCGGATTAAAGTGAATTCAGGGATACTTCTTACAAGGACTTGGTCGAGGGCATCTTTGAAGTCAGAAACTTCAACAACTGGAGTGCCATCATGTTCCCTGTTATCGGTCAGTGGATGTTTGACATGGACAGCATCAGTGGGCTTCTTCTGTCGTCAATCTTTGATCAGTTTCACCTATGTGGAAGGGACTAAGACTTTATCCATTGATCGTTTCTTCTTCTCAATATTGCCAAAAATTCTGTCCATAGGCATGAAAGAGTGGCCGAGTATTGGGAAGTACAGATAAACACTCTGAAAGTGCACTTGAGGAATGTCTAAAAATGTCTGTCTAATCTAAAATGTATCAACAGATGATATCAAAGAGCTTGGGTGGCACAGTGTAGTTGCAACACCAAATGGCTAATGCGGCAACTACTTGACTTAACAACATCTAACTCGGAAAGGCTGACTTAACAACTTTTATTTCTGAAATTGATGCCCATTCAACATACCAGGGTCATAATAGGTTTGACCTAACATCTTCTGATCTGCAAATCTTTTAGCACTATTACAGAACTGGTATTCAGAGTGCTTATCGTGTGTTTAATAGGATTTCTCGAAAACATTAACTTAACAACTTCTGAATTTGAGTGCTTCAATTACTGCAGGGGATGACTTATGTTCAGATATATCTCTTACCGATGCAGTTTTAGAGTTGGATTCACACCTTTGAAGAGGTTTAATGTAACTCATCCTAGTAGACTGCCTGCCCTTTCACCACAGTCACATGGGTACCTAGAACTACCAAGGCTCTTTGTTTCTTTTAACTCTCTTTTCTATAGTCACAATTTCACAATTTTTTCCTTCTTTAGAGAATAATATATTTTTTTTTAGTAATGAATGAGAAAATTTCTATTATTTTTAGTCTGCATAGATAAATATACATTTACTACAAATTACATATATATATAACTTTAACATTCATGTCTTCATAGCATGAAGCTAGAAGTCATGAAAAATTGCTTATAAATTTAACGAAAACAATATGATTTAATACTTAACAAAGCCATTACAGTGACATGATGCACACTGAAATAACAGCTAAGCGGTGCAAATAAAAAACTGACACCACAGCATCCGACTGGTCCGTGATAGTGAGAACTGTTTGTCGTATGCTAACTGAAATGTTATTTATTGGATACCACACCGTGCACAGCAAAAAACTCCTATTATGCTGACTAAAGGTACTGAGAAGATTGAACTCCTTGGAAGCTACTTTCAGATACTACATCAACATGAAAATACTGTCCTTAGTCTCACCAATTTATCGGTGCAGGCGTGTAATACGGGCTGAAGAGATTAAAAATGGGAAGACAAGGTGAAATTTGTGTGAAATCCTGCACTGAAGAATATCGAGAACAAGCATTTTATATAGATGCTAATGATCTTGTGATGTGTAAATTCTGTAACACAAGAACTGAATGGAAGAGGTGTGAATCCTGTGAAATGCATATAAAAACCAAGGCTCATCTAAAGCGAGTCAAGATGCAGTTAAAATAAGTAATCCACCTAAAAGGCAACTCACTATCTGTACTGGAACACCACAATGTTGCCAGAAGAGAATCCCACATTTAAGTTCATCACTAAATCAACAGATGGCAGCAACAACTCCAGAATTACCCACACCACTGGATCAAGCTTTAGTCACATAAGAGGCGAAAATGCAAATGATGATTTGCAAAACATGTCCTCAAAATAGGTACGTAAGTAAAGCAGATGTGTAATAAATACGGCTCATCTATAGATTAATAAGGACTTTTTTAGTTTGGCTTTACAATCTAATAATTTTTTTTTTTTTATTAACCGCTTGAAAGTTGATGTGTCTTATAATCTGTAAAATACAGTTTTCCCCTCATCCACTTATAAAAATGTTTCCGATTCATGAAAATTACAATATATGATTAATTTATTAAATTCAAGGTAAAAAAAAAGGTAATTCTGCCTGAAAATAAGGTTAGAATAGCTTGTGTTTTAGCACACTACAGAAAAAAAAAAAAAAAAGAATCCCTCAGATTTATCATCATGGAAAAATTTCATCAACTTTTCCTGACCAATTTTTTTCCCTTAACTTTCCAGAGTAGTTTATTTATAATGCATTGCCTAAAAAGTATATGTAAATTGATGTTAACTAAAACAGCAGCTCCAGTTCCTTGAATACCTACCATTTTTGGGCTATTGACGACATCTGGAGAGGTAGAATTCATATCTTAATCAAGTGATGAAAGCGCATCACTTCCTGTTTCATAGTCCTCTGAAGTAGCAGATGTTAGGCTGATTGCTGACTCCTCAGTTTCTGTATATTTTGTTTCAGGAGAGAAAACCTATCATAAGGAACAAACGTGATTACATTATTGTATTGTAGTGTTTTCATCCTTTGGAACATAATACACATGTTATAGGACACGTCAGTTCAAGATACAAAAATAAATATAAAAAGTTCCATAAGACTAACAACTGTAACAAATACAGGATCCAACAAAAGTCTACAGTAGAAAAAGCATATAAATATAAACTATACAAAGACCATAATGAAATGCTATATAAAAGTAATTGTTCACAAATGTGGAGTATACTCTACTTCATGATTTAATTCAATTCAATTTATTTTGCCCTTTTGATTGATATCAGACATGTCATAGTATAAAAATGACATTAATGGCTATTGTCATTATTTACAATCACTTAAAACTAATTAACGTTTGAAAATCATTTACAGAATAAAATGAATGTTGCAGTAAAAAGAGTTTTACTTCTTTTTAAAATGTATAAGGCTCTTCATTTGTCTAATATTTTCTGGTAGTCTGTTGTATAAATCTTATACCTTTATTGATAGCGCTAGACCTGAAGATTTTCGTTCTACAACTTTGAATGTGAAAGTCATCTTTCTGACATGTATTGTATTTCTGAATATCTGCATTTTTGTAATTTTGTATTTGTAGTTTATTTTGTTTTACATGGACCACTAATTCCAAAATATACATACATGCTAGATGTAATATTTGAAGTATTTTGAATAATGGCCTGCAAGAAAACATAATTTTAACAGAGAAAGAATAATTCTTACAGAATACAGTAATAACATTGCTTAAAGAAATCAGGAAGGGGGGGGGGGGAGGGATAAAGGAAGGAAAAGGTATCCCACACACAACTAAACTAGTCGCCAATTTACAAAGTGATTGATGTTTATTAACCACATGGAGGAATGCTTAATAAATGGGATGGATGCATCATAATTGTTGTCATAGCAATGATTAGAAGAACTTGTTAGAGTCAAGACATTAAATGCTAAATCCCTGTTGCTAAAATTCTAACATGTATTTAGCATGATCTGTGAGCGAGCGAGTATTGTATGCATGTCTTACCTTCCGTTAATGCTGCAGTAAATACAATATCTTGATGCTGGTTGCTCTTCTGCTAACGCTGAAATAAATCTAACAGCTTCATGTTTGTTGCTGCTCTTTTTAGATGTTAGAGATTGAGTATTGACAAGTTACTTTGCATTCTATTTGTGGCAATTTGCATTGGTTTACATCTGTTTGAGTTCATGTATCTTTGTGAGTGTGTGTTTGTTGTGGGCATTTGCAATTGTTTCAATAAATGTTTAATTATGTCTAAAATTAGTGACAAAGATAGTACCAAGGAAAACCTGAACGTGCTTGGGAACCAAATAAAACTATATTTGGTAAAGGTATTCCAATTAAAGGACAGGCATGGCAAATATGCTCTGTGAGAGAATAATTCAAAGAGAAGAAATTGAAAATGAAGCCTCTTATTCCATTCCTTTTGTTGACATGATCTTTACACTATGTATTCTTGCATGTTCTATCCTGTGCATATAGATCCACGACTTAAATCTTGTCTTTGCGTATGGTATTTTAATAATAATAATAATAATAATAATAATAATAATAATAATAATAATAATAATAATAATAATAATAATACCCACTGCAGTTGCAACTGATTCACCTTCATCCATAACCCTGACATGCTCTCCATGCGGCAGCAATAATCAGCAATGTCACCTCTGTCTCCATACAAAACATCAACTACTTTCTAGATTGGCGACCAGTAAAAAACCATTTTTAATTAGAGAAGCTAAATTGTGAGGTTCTTATTTAATGTTGACAGTCACAAGCTTTGGCTATAGCTTGTCTCAACCTTATAAGACAGTATGAAGTAAAAGGGATATATCTGCCTCTGTCTAACACATGCAAATTCTCATTAGCTTCGTCTTTTTTACCCACATGTTGTTGCCATTTGCTAATGTGACTTTGTGGGTTCGTGAAATGAAAAGTCCAATTGCACCACTCAAAAACGTTCTTTATTTCCACCGACTTACAGTTAAACTCTTGCCGATTACACAGAATTACGTAATGCACACAATTACGATTCACCAGTTCGTCCGTTACAATTTCAGTTGCACTCGTAATTACGTACAATCCTCCGATGCATTCACACACTCTTCTCGTCTTACACTAGCACGTCAAACACTGACTGACTGACTGACTGACTCGATTCACTCACTGCAGCCCTTTTCATTGGAATATCACATTCTTCTAGATGTCTCTGGTCTCCGTGAATCCACGCAAAGGTTCCAGATGGCAGTGGGAGGGGGAAAAGAGGCGGCCAGTGACAAATGACATTTCCCTAATCATCCCCCTCAGTGACAGAGACTAATGAGGTGGGCGTGGCGCAGCCTCTCATCCCTTACTCAGCTGTCGTTTGTTGTGCTTCCCGATAATTGGGTGACACTGCTCCCTCTTCAAAGCTGGTCGTCCCGAACAGCACTATCGTAGCGGGCTATGAAAATGTGTAGTGTTTAACGCCCGCTTTTACTACATACGGCACCGCAGGCGATGACACTGATGATACATGAAATGAAGATGGAGCACCGGTGGAATGAGATGGCGGGGGAAACCGGAGATCCCGGAGAAAACCCGCCCAAGCGCCGTGTTGTCCACCACAAATCTCACTTTGCGGTCGCCTGGGATCGAATCCGGGCCGCCTTGGTGAGAGCCAAGCGGTTTAACCACTGAGCCACGGCGTGGCCTTTTCGTAGCGGGCTAGACGATCCAGGTGTACCACAAACATCTTCCCTCGGGGAACCTTCTAGATGCGGTAGACCACGTCGTTAATCCTCTTCACCACGCGGTACGGTCCTTGCCATGGCTGCTGGAGCTTCGGGCAGCGTCCCTTGGTCCGGGTAGGACGGTACAACAAGACCAGGTCACCTTGCTGAAACCCTTGGCCGTAGGCTCACCTGTCATACCTGGTCTTCATGCGGTCGCTCGCCTTCTGGATGTTCTGGCAAGCCATCTCGTGCATGTCGTGGAGGTGGTCCACCAGGTTCTCCACATACTCGTTGACCGGCTGCTTCGCCTCTGGAAGGCTTCCAAAAGCCAGGTCACAAGGGAGGCGTAACTCTCGGCCGAACATTAAGTTGGCTGGCGTCATCCCAGTTGTGTCGTGTGTAGACGAGCGGTAGGCCAGCAAGAACAGTGGCACCTTGACGTCCCAGTCTCGCTGATCGCTGGCCACGACCTTCCTCAGGTGTCCCTCTAAGGTCTTGATGTACCTTTCGACCATGCCATCCGACTGGGGATGTAGAGTCGTCGTGCGGGTCTTGTTCACCCCAAGCCTTTGTAGCGCCTCCTTCATTAGGTTGGACTCAAAGTTGGTACCCTGGTCACTGTGTAGCTCCAACGGCACCCCAATTCGACAGAACACTTGCTCCACAAGGCAGTCTGTGATTCTCTTTGCCTCTTGGTTTGGGATAACATACACCTCCGGCAACTTGGTGAAGTAGTCCACAACCACCATTAGGTACTTGTTGCCTCGGTCGAAAACTGGGAACAGTTCAGCAATGTCAACGGCGAGCCGTTCGAATGGCGCTCTGACGTACTGCTGCATGCGACCCCGGCTCCTAGTCTGGGGGCCACGACTCGCCCTGCACACGTGAAACTGGCGGCACCATCTCTCAGCATCTACTCGGAGTCTCAGCCAGTAGTAGCGCTGCCGTAGTTTGTCAATCGTTCGGTTCTCTCCCAGGTGTCCTCCTGAAGTACTGGCGTGCACTTCCTCCAGGACTTCCGGGACCTTACTCCGGGGAAGTACCAACTGTTCTCTCTGCATCTTCCCATCGGGTGACTCCCATACCCGGAACAGCACGCCATCTCTGCTCTTCAACGAGTCCCATTGGGCCCAGTACGACTTGTAGGTGGCGCTCCTCGGTGCGATGTCCTCCCAGCTTGGTCTCGTCCCTGCCTCCACTTCCCTCAAGAGTGGCCCCAAGTCTGCGTCCGCCAGCTGCTCCCTCTTCAGGCCTACACTATCCCAGCCGTCCGCAGGCACTGCCACAACTACTCGGACTGCTGCGGCACGCTCCTTCTCTTCCTCTCTTGCGCACTGGCCGCACTCTTCTGGACAGGGTCTTCGGGACATGGCGTCTGCGTTACCGTGGCTCTTCCCTCTACGATGTTCCGAGCTGAAGTCTACTCCTGCAGCCTCTGGACCCAACGTGCTGTCTGGCCTTCCAGGTTCTTAAAGTTCAATAGCCAGGTTAGGGCGGAATGGACAGTCCTCAGGTGGAATGGCTGACCGTACAGGTACTTGTGGAAGTGCTCCAAGGTCTTTACTACCGCCAATAATTCTCGTCGGATGACGCAGTAGTTCTTCTCTGCCTTGGATAGCGTCTTGCTGTAGTAGGCTATCACCCACTCATGGCTGTCCTGGATCTGCGATAGGACACCTCCAATGCAATGGTCGCTGGCGTCTGTGTCCAAAATGAAGGCGCCACCTGGTTGTTGGAAACCCAAAATTGGAACACTGCACAGGGTCTCCTTTAGGTGCTGGAAAGCGTTTTCGGCGTCCTCCGTCCACACATAAGGCCGGTGTTCCTCTGTCAGGCGGGTGAGGGGTTTGGCGATGCTGTAGAACCCCTTTATGAAGCGGCAGAAATAACAGCACAGCCCCAGGAAACTGCGCAATTCTTTCTTATACTTTGGGCGATGCCAATCTCTCACAGCCTGTGTCTTCTCCGGGTCTGTGGCCACTCCGGTTGCTGAGACTATGTGGCCTAAGTAGTTCACTTCCTTGCGGAAGAGCTGGCACTTCTTTGCGTTCAGCTTCAAGTTGGTCGCCTGCAGTCTCTTTAGCACCTTACTCAGATTCTCGAGGTGATCTTCAAAAGTCTTCCCGACGATGATGATGTCGTCCAGGTATAGCAGGCAGGCATTGTAAGTCAGCCTTCTCAACACTGACTCCATGAGGCGTTGGAAGGTAGCTGGTGCGTTGCTGAGGCCAAAGGGCATAACCATGAACTGCCAGAGCCCTTGGCCCGTCGAGAATGTGGTCTTCTCCTTGTCTCTTGGGTCTAGAGCTACCTGCCAGTAGCCCGACTTCAGCTCCAGGGTCGAGAACCACTGTGCACCAGCTAGCGTGTCCAGGGTGTCGTCAATCCGGGGTAAGGGGAAACAGTCCTTCCGGGTGACAGCGTTCAACTTTCTGTAGTCTACGCAGAAACGCAGCTCGCCATTTTTCTTTGTCACCAAGACTACAGGAGAACACCAAGGGCTGTCAGACTCTTCAATCACTTCAGTGGATTCCATGTCCTCCAGCATGTCTCGTACCGCCCCTTGCTTCCACAGCGGGACGCGTCTATGTGGTTGCCGAATAGGCCGGGCGTCTCCGGTGTCGATGCGGTGAAGCACTTTGTCCGTGCGGGCGTAGTCACTATCACCTTGGCTGAAGAAGCGCTGGTATCGTCTTAGCAGTTGTCGAACTTTCTCCAAATGCTCTGCGGTCAGGTGGTCGGCCGCCCTCTCTAGTAAGCCTTCTAGCCGGGGCCCCAGGTGTGGCGTCGGCACCGGCTCCTGTGTCTTGTCGATTGCTGTTATGCTTAACACGGGCTTGCACGTTCCCAAAGCCGTCCCGGCCTGGACATCGTGATCGGCGTCCGTTGGATTTAGCAGTCTCACCGGCACCTCCTCTCGGCACGACAGCAATGCCCTGGCTACACACAGTCCGTGTACAGGCGTCTCCTGGTCCAGCATCATGTTCCTGGTTCTCTGGCCCTCCAGTCGCGCCATCACCACCAACTCGCTCCTCGCGGCGACAACCACGTCTTCGCTCAAGACGACCCTGCAAATTCCAAGGCGCTCTTCTAGTTGACGGAGTATAACCTCTTCTCCGTTGAGCCGCAGGACCTTCTTTCCCACGTCGACCGTCGCCTCATGGCTCCTGAGGGCATCCAATCCCAGTGTCACCTCCTCAGCCACTTTCGCGACGAACACCCACAGACGCACGGCACTTCGTCCCAAAGTCAGCTTCAGCAGGGCCTCCTTCTCCACAGGCAAGGTGTCGCCCGATGAAGTGACGAGCTGGTATGGTCGGCTCGGCTTCCTTGTCGGCAAACCCTTCGCCACGTCAGGTCTGATGATGGTCACGGCCGCCCCGGTGTCCACCAGCACGCGGCATGGCTTTCCTCTTAACCAACCATCCGCAATGAGGCTGTTATCCATACGCCGGCTGACGGCGCGCAGTGTCACTCGAGGGGATGATGGTGATGGCGCCGACGTGCCCCTCTCCACGACGGCCCTTACTCGTTTTCCGGCTGCTCTTCCTGGTGTGGGCAGTCTCTCTGCAGGTGTCCGGGCTGTCCACACCCCAAACACAGGCCACTAGGTGTTCGCCGGCGTCCCTCAGCTGGTCTACTGTCTCCGGCGTAGCGGACACTCCTCGTTCTCGACTTCCGGATAAATGGTACCTTGGCCGCCTCCATCCTTAATGCCGCTGTCAGCGCCTCGTTGATGGTTTTATAATTGCCGAGCATTAGGCGCTGACAAATCTCCGTGTGACTGAAATCATCTTTCCTAATATCAATAAACGTTTGATATGATGAATAGCTACCAAAATCATATGGATTATTTTGATTCTTACATCTAAGAGTTTCACGTTAATCATACTTTAACTAAGTACTTTGGACGCTTTCCCCTCCTTTGTTGGCACCATTACATTTACACTAATGATTAGCCAATTAAAACGAAACAAAAAGTTATTCCTAAAAACCCAATTCTGAGCCAATGCTTACCTGAATAGGAGTACGAACAATACCAAGTGTGGGAGATCGTGGATCATCTGGTATAACATGTATTCGTGAATAACTACCTCGTTCAGAAGATCCCAGAGACAATGCTGGTTGTGAAATTCTACTTCTTATATTTGTAAATCTTATTACCTGGTTTATCTGTAAAATAACAAATGATACCTATAAGGCAAAATGGAACAAAAATTAAACAAAAGAAAAGCTATTATCAGCTGTACAAGTGAGTCAACATCTTTAGGCACATTTTAATGACCATAGTGGCAAGACCTCATGAATATCATTTTTGATTGAATGTAGGCATGGGCAAGAGTTTTTCTAGTGACAATTTCACAATTTTTTCCTTCTTTAGAGAATAATATATTTTTTTTTAGCAACGAATGAGAAAATTTCTATTATTATTAGTCTGCTTAGATAAACATACATTTACTACAAATTACATAAATATAACTTTAACATTCATATCTTCATAGCATGAAGCTAGAAGTCATGAAAAATTGCTTATAAATTTAACGAAAACAATATGATGTAACACTTAAAGCCATTACAGTGACATGATGCGCACTGAAATAACAGCTAAGCGGTGCAAAAAAAAAACTGACACCACAGCATCCAACTGGTCCGTGATAGTGAGAACTGTTTGTCGTATACTAACTGAAATGTTATTTATTGCATACCACACCCTGCACAGCAAAAAACTCCTATTATGCTGACTAAAGGTACTGAGAAGATTGAACTCCTTGGAAGCTACTTTCAGACATTACATTAACATGAAAATACTGTCCTTAGTCTCACCAATTTATCGGTGCAGGCATGTAATACGGGCTGAAGAGATTAAAAATGGGAAGACAAGGTGAAATTTGTGTGAACTCCTGCGTTGAAGAATATCGAGAACAAGGATATTATATAGATGCTAATGATCTTGTGATGTGTAAATTCTGTAACACAAGAACTGAATGGAAGAGGGGTGATTCCTATGAAATGCATATAAAAACCAAGGCTCATCTAAAACGAGTGCAAGATGCAGTTAAAATAAGTAATCCACCTAAAAGGCAACTCACTATCTGTACCGGAACACCACAATGTTGCCAGAAGAGAATCCCACATTTAAGTTCATCACTAAATCAACAGATGGCAGCAACAACTCCAGAATTACCCACACCACTGGCCGAAAATGCAAACAATGATTTGCGAAACATGTCCTCAAAATAGGCACGTAAGTGAAGCAGATGGGTAATACGACTCATCTATAAATTAATAATGACTTTTTTTAGTTTGGCTTTACAATCTAATAATTTTTATTTTTTTATTAACCGCTTGAAAGTTAATGTGTCGTATAATCTGTAAAATACAGTTTTCCCTCATCCACTTATAAAAATGTTTCCGATTCATGAAAATTACAATATATGATTAATTTATTAAATTCAAGGTAAAAAAAAAAGGTAATTCTGCCTGAAAATAAGGTTAGAATTGCTTGTGTTTTAGCACACTACAGAAAAAAAAAAAAAAAAAAGAATCCCTCAGATTTATCATCAGGGAAAAATTTCATCAACTTTTCCTGACCAATTTTTTTCCCTTAACTTTCCAGAGTGGTTTATTTATAATGCATTGCATAAAAAGTATATGTAAATTGATGTTAATTAAAACAGCAGCTCCAGTTTCTTGAATACCTACCATTTTTGGGCTATTGACGACATCTGGAGAGGTAGAATTCAAATCTTCGTCAAGTGATGAAAACGCATCTCTTCCTGTTTCATAGTACTCTGAAGTAATAGATGTTACGCTGATTGGTGACTCATCAGTTTCTGTATATTTTGTTTCAGGAGAGAAAACCTATCATAAGGAACAAACGTGATTATATTATTGTATTGTAGTTTTTGCATCCTTTGGAACATAATACATATGTTATAGGACACGTCAGTTATAGATACAAAGATAAATATAAAGAGTTATATAAGACTAACAACTGTAACTGATACAGGATCCAACAAAAGTCTACAGTAGAAAAAGCAAATAAATATAAACTATACAAACACCATAGAGAAATTCTATATAAAAGTAATTGTTCACAAATGTGGAGTTTACTCTACATCATGATTTAATTCAATTCCATTTATTTTGCCCTTTTGATTGATATCACACATGTCATAGTATAAAAATGACATTAATGGCTATTGTCATTATTTACAAACACTTAAAACTAATTAACGTTTAAAAACTCATTTACAGAATAAAATGAATGTTGCAGTAAAAAGAGTTTCACTCCATTTTTAAAATGTATAAGGCTCTTCATTTGTCTAACATTTTCTGGTAAGTAATCCACCTAAAAGGCAACTCACTATCTGTACTGGAACACCACAATGTTGCCAGAAGAGAATCCCACATTTAAGTTCATCACTAAATCAACAGATGGCAGCAACAACTCCAGAATTACCCACACCACTGGATCAAGCTTTAGTCACATAAGAGCCGAAAATGCAAACAATGATTTGCGAAACATGTCCTCAAAATAGGCACGTCAGTGAAGTAGATGGGTAATAAATACGACTCATCTATAAATTAATAATGACTTTTTTTTAGTTTGGCTTTACAATCTAATTTTTTTTTTTTTATTAACCGCTTGAAAGTTGATGTGTCTTATCATCTGTAAAATACAGTTTTCCCTCATCCACTTATAAAAATGTTTCCGATTCATGAAAATTACAATACATGATTAATTTATAAAATTCAAGGTAAAAAAAGGTAATTCTGCCTGAAAATAAGGTTAGAATAGCTTGTGTTTTAGCACACTACAGAAAAAAAAAAAAAAAAAAAAAAAGAATCCCTCAGATTTATCATCAGGGAAAAATTTCATTAACTTTTCCTGACCAATTTTTTTCCCTTAACTTTCCAGAGTGGTTCATTTATAATGCATTGCATAAAAAGTATATGTAAATTGATGTTAATTAAAACAGCAGCTCCAGTTCCTTGAATACCTACCATTTTTGGGCTATTGACGACATCTGGAGAGGTAGAATTCAAATCTTTGTCAAGTGATGAAAGCGCCTCACTTCCTGTTTCATAGTCCTCTGAAGTAATAGATGTTACGCTGATTGGTGACTCATCAGTTTCTGTATATTTTGTTTCAGGAGAGAAAACCTATCATAAGGAACAAACGTGATTACATTATTGTATTGTAGTGTTTTCATCCTTTGGAACATAATACATATGTTATAGGACACGTCAGTTCAAGATACAAAGATAAATATAAAGAGTTACATAAGACTAACAACTGTAACAGATACAGGATCCAACAAAAGTCTACAGTAGAAAAAGCAAATAAATATAAACTATATAAACACCATAGAGAAATGCTATATAAAAGTAATTGTTCACAAATGTGGAGTTTACTCTACTTCATGATTTAATTTAATTCAATTTATTTTGCCCTATTGATTGATATCAGACATGTCATAGTATAAAAATGACATTAATGGCTATTGTCATTATTTACAATCACTTAAAACCAATTAACGTTTAAAAACTCATTTACAGAATAAAATGAATGTTGCAGTAAAAAGAGTTTCACTCCATTTTTAAAATGTATAATGCTCTTCATTTGTCTAACATTTTCTGGTAGTCTGTTGTATAAATCTTATGTATACCTTTATTGATAGTGCTAGACCTTAAGATTTCCGTTCTACAACTTTGAATGTGAAAGTCATCTTTCGACATGTATTGTATTTGTGAATGTCAGCATTTTTGTAATTTTGTATTTGTAGTTTATTTTGTTTTACATGGATCACTAATTCCAAAATATACATACATGCTAGAGGTAATATTTGATGTTTTTTGAATAATGGGCAGCAAGAAAACATAATTTTAACAAAGAAAGAATAATTCTTACAGAACACAGTAAAAACATTGTTTAAAGAAATCGGGAAGGGGGGGGGGGAGGGATAAAGGAAGGAAAAGGTATCCCACACACAACTAAACTAGTTGCCAATTTACAAAGTGATTGATGTTTATTAACCACTTGGAGGAATGCTTAAATAAATGGGATGGATGCAGCATAATTGTTGTCATAGCAATGATTAGAAGAACTTGTTAGAGTCAAGACATTAAATGCTAAACCCCTGTTGCTAAAATTTTAACATGTATTTAGCATGATCTGTGAGCGAGCGAGTATTGTATGCATGTCTTAGCTTCTGTTAATGCTGCAGTACATACAATAACTTGATGCTGGTTGCTCTTCTGCTAACGCTGAAATAAACCCACAGCTTCATTATATCGAGATTTAACTGTATTGGATCTAGCTTCAGTCGCATAAGAGCCGTAGATGTAAACGATGATTTGCGAAACATGTCCTCAAAATAGGTACGAATGTGAAGCAGATGTGTGAAAAATACGACTCATCTAAAATTTAATAACTACAGCTTCATGTTTGTTGCTGCTCTTGTTAGATGTTAGAGATTGAGTATTGACAAGTTACTTTGCATTCTATTTGTGGCAATTTGCATTGGTTTACATCTGTTTGAGTTCATGTATCTTTGTGAGTGTGTGTTTGTTGTGGGCATTTGCAATTGTTTTAATAAATGTTTAATTATGTCTAAAATTAGTGACAAAGATAGTACCAAGGAAAACCTGAACGTGCTTGGGAACCAAATAAAACTATATTTGGTAAAGGTATTCCAATTAAAGGACAGGCATGGCAAATATGCTCTGTGAGAGAATAATTCAAAGAGAAGAAATTGAAAATGAAGCCTCTTATTCCATTCCTTTTGTTGCAATGATCTTTACACTATGTATTCTTGCATGTTCTATCCTGTGCATATAGATCCACGACTTAAATCTTGTCTTTGCATAAGGTATTTTAATAATAATACTAATAATAATAATAATAATACCCACTGCAGTTGCAACTGATTCACCTTCATCCATAATCCTGACATGCTCTCCATGCGGCAGCAATAATCAGCAATGTCACCTCTCTCTCTCCATACAAAACATCAACCACTTTCTAGATTGGCGACCAGTATAAAACCATTTTTAATTAGAGAAGCTAAATTGTGAGGTTCTTATTTAATGTTGACACTCACAAGCTTTGGCTGTAGCTTGTCTCAACCTTAAAAGACAGTATGAAGTAAATGGGATATATCTGCCTCTGTCTAACACATGCAAATTCTCATTAGCTTCGTCCTTTTTTACCCTCATGTTGTTGCCACTTGCTAATAACCTGGTATAAATAAATAATTGAAATAACTTGCAGCTTTGAACATGTTGTCTTATGCAGAATATTTTCTCTATCAGATTATGTCATTTTAGTCTTTTGTATTTCTATGGACCCAAATTTTTTGAAAATACTTGTTTTTCAGTAAAACTTCAATATTTGCTACTTGTAAGTTCATCATGCAGTAACTATACAGCTTACCGCTATAATACTGCAGTTTTTTCTCAGATAGAGAAGACTACAGTGCTCCTACCTGCCAAGTTTGAATTCTCCATCTTGAATCAGATGAATGTTATAATTTTTTACATTAAGTGGTCTTGGAAAATTTTTATATATACACACACTAGAAAATGTCAGCAGCGAGAAACTTTTTTATTATTGGGTTTACATCGGGGGGACAAAGCAAGAAAAATGTAAAGGAGGGTTGAAGGCAATTTTTAAAAGAAACCACAATCCTGTAACATCTTGCACTCGTCGTATGTGTCAAACAATCAAAAGGAATTCATTTTTTCAAAGAAATGACGACACGCACGGAGCAAAGCAGGCACCACCGTCTAACGTAAGCAGAGAGCAGGCAATGTGACGCAGGCAAAGTGAACACAGTTTGCAAGAAGAGTTCCTATGAGTACGTTTATAACGTGTGAAAGATTGTGAAGTGTTACGTGAAGCAATTTAACAGTTTTGTAAATACTTAGTTATGGAAGGGGAAGCTAAGAAAAAAAATATTAATAAACTAAGAAGGACCACATGACGAAGTACAAAAGTAACCAACATATTTAAAGTATTAACTTTTAGATGAGTCGTATTTATTATACAGTTAAATCTCGAAACATATTTAAAGTTTTTATCATTGCATGCCTCCATTTGGTTTGTTGTAATATATATTTTTGTTTGCAAAATCGTATTCCACTACTAAAGTAACAAGTAAGAGGAGTAAAAATTAAAATGCACGCACTCTAAAATTAAATCTCGTAAAGTAGAATTTAATAGCAGTGTAGATAGTTCCATATTAATGATGTATCATTTACAACACAATATCAAACTGGCAGACTGATCACTGCTGTGGCCGAAGTTCCGATTGCACATAAGGTACATGTGGCAAAAGGGAACCCAATAAGACCTGTACTGTCTTCTAAGCGTGAGACGCGCTATAGTATTCCCCATATGATCCTCTGTGATACCCGCATTCCACCAAGCAATGACTGTGCCCATTTGAAGTGGGAGCACCCAAAAGCTCAGTCTGGTTACGTCCACTTGCAGGGTGATGAGGATGGTAGTGGAATGAGGGGACCTAAAGCTTGATACTTCAAATGAACTAGTCAGAGGTGAAGGGTTAGATGGACTGAGAACATTTAAGTTGCAGCTAAATACTAATGAATGATTATCTTGGAATTATAAAGTTAGAGTCTTGGTTTCAACTGATGGTATAGTTTCTAAATAAGCTTATGTACTGTTCGGCCGCTCTATCTCCGGCTCTGACATTTCTCGAGAGGGGGAAGCGGGTTGTTGCCAGTTCTTTAGCGGAAATTTCAAGCAGAGCAACATGCGTATTTGAAATATTTCACGTATTTGCGTATTTCATGAACCAGTAGCCATATTATTATAATAGCGATAATAATAGGACTTACGAACACTAAAAATTGGAATTCACGCACGAAAAATATACCAAAGAAAGTTTACCAGCCCAAGTAGCTAAAAGGCCACGTGGCTCAAACAAAGTCAACCTGACAACATGGTGTTGGGTTCGGAAGCCACGCCTAGCAGCGACAATGCTGATTGGCGCTAGCAGACAGTTTTAACCTCCTGACCAGAGCACCGGATGTAGAGACTCCCAGTACCACCAATAGATGCAGTTAGTGTGCGTGAAAGGTGTGAACGAAATATTCTAATAGAGTTTTGTTGTAACGAATAGCTTGCATGATAATGAAATTGCAAGTTGGATTTTATTGTTTTAAAGCTAATATGGTCCTATATTTTCATTTTAAAGATAATTTTGATGATATATTTTCAATTGCTCATTACTGTATGTTGGTACTATGAACCTTCCCCCTCCACCTCTTGCAGTCGCAAAACGTCAGTGCCAGAGATACAACGGCCGGACAGTAAGAAATATCAGAGCTTCTGAAATAACTTCAAAACAAGCAGAGGTTTTGATATGCAGCAAAATTTTGGTTACTGACAGGGGAGTATCTAAGGTTTGAAGCTGGTGATCAGGATGCAAGCAGCTGAGAAGATACATTATTGAAGTATATTGCATTTAATGCAATATCAAAATGATGTTACATAATTACCAGCAGTTCAGCTCTCCATTACATTAAATTAAAACCATTAACATACAGTTTAACATCATAGGTGATCTAAATTTTATTTGCTTCTCTTCTACACCAAGAAAGAATTTATTGAACAGTCTGCAATAATTGAGGAGTGTTACACATCTCCAACTTACTAACAGAATGGAATTGACTGCGATACATTATTGGTGCAGAGAAAGGTTTATAGAGTTTCTAAAACTATTGCAGCACAGAACTAATTTTCTGAAATACAACCAGGTTTATTCTCAGTGTTACCCAACCAATTTTTTTTCACAAGCTGTCAAGTTAATGATACAAATGCACAAGTACGGAGTGCCTAAATATTTGACTTTACAAGGCAAATTACAATCAAAAAGTAAGATCCAGAGGCAGTCAGATGTAACACGGAATGAGATATGAGCTACTTGGCATGATTACTCTCATGGGCATCCGAAAACATCATGAAGTACAGATAGCAAGCTATCAACTCCAATTGTTTTCTAAGTCATATCAACCAGGATTTCATCCATACTGTGGTACCTTTCCGACATGTATATGAGCGTCAGCTGGTAAGTCCTGGGCCTCACATTTAAAGAAAAGAAAAAATTGCTTTCTTTACTTTTCAACATAATCTCCAGAATGGCTAATACATTTGTCATATTGGAGTTCTAATTTAATTAAACCATCTCTGTAGTGTGATTTATCATGGTCCTCAAAATAACTGTTTACCACATCAATGACCTCCTCGTTGCTGTGAAATCTTCATTAGCCAAAAAAAATTATTGAGGTTTGGGAACAGGTGGTAGTCACTGGGTGCTATATCTGGCAAATAGGGTACATGTTAAAGCAATTCAAACTTAAATCTGCACATTTTTCCCATTGCGATGATTGAATGATGGGCCAGAGCTTTGTCATGAAGAAACAAGATTTTTTTCTTTGCCAAATGAGGTCATTTTCTTTTCACCTCATCATTCAAACAATGCAGTAAGCTTGCGTAGTGATACTTTTACCCTTTTCAAGTAATCAATAAAAAATGATTCCCTGTGCATCCCAGAAAATACTTGCCATAGCCCTGTTAGCTGATAAAATTGACTTTGCCTTTTTTGGAACTGGTTCAACTGGTGCAATCTACTGTTTTGACTACTTTCTGGAGTGTAGTGATGTATTCAAGTTTCATTCATGGTAATAAGCTGTCTCAAAAGTCACTGGGATGTTTACAGTATAGCTTCAAATTCTTAACAGAAACAAGTTTCTTTACAACTTTTGATCAGGTGTCAACAAATGTGGCATTCATCTTGCACAGATCTTGTGAAAGCCCAAAACATTATAGTATAGCAACGCAAAGAAAATCCCTGTAAGGAATGTGCTGTGGGACAAGGAAAGCGAATGTGTGTGGCAGAGAACGCTTGCTATACAAGGAGCAGACCGTTAAAAAAAACATGCGCCCTATTCACTCTGTACATTACAGCCCAGAAGATTCATTCACAAAAGTAGAAGCCCTCAGAATGTTTTTGAATGGTCTGTAACTGTACTAACATGGGGTGTCATAAACCTGTCCAGGGTGGTGTGGGGACTTTCTGCCACCCCCCTGCGTCTCCCCCTCGGAGACTTTCTCTCCTGTGGAGGAGTATACTTCCAATATTACCTGCACATTCTTTTGATATGTTTACAGACTCTGTTATCTCAAACAACTTTAATCTGTGGTCTTCCAGTACTAAATGATGAATTTTTTCAATGATCTGGGGAGTTTTGATTTCCATAGGGTATCCAAAGGGAGCCTCACCACTAGTGCTCATACGTCCCATTTTAAAGTCTGCAACCTGCATTTTAATCATTGCATATGAAGGTGCAGAATCTTTCAATGTACTGTCCATTTCCTTTTTGATTTCCTTAGGCGTTAAGCCTTTCAAATGGAAGTATTTAATCATTGCTCGTTTTTCCAAATCCTGCATTTTCGTGAAACCTCTACATTTGTCTTGTTTAAAATGCTGTCATTCAAAAACTAAACAAGCTATTGCCCTGTAGCTGTGTCCCAGCTAGTCTAGGGTTACAGGTCGGACAATGGTTTTGTGCCGCTGAGGACCGTCTGCACAGTAGTCTAAAGCCAGTTGCCGAGCCTACACTCTCACTCATGCATAGTGCACTGAAAATGGTCAGTATCGTCGAGGGGTTTGACCGAGTTATATCGTGTTGTAACGCTTCGTTGTCGACATGTTAAAATTTTACAAGTTTTATTACATTTTGTAACTATGATTATTAATCGCACTGTGTATATATTTTCTTATTTAGACAAAAATGCCCCCAATTCAAAGTAAACTTGGTGGGAAAACACTTCACAGCCAAACACATGAAGTTGTTAATGTCCATCTCTTTAAGAAACGGGAAGCAGCTTCTGGCGACATGCTAATACCAGTGAAGAAAGTACAAGAGAGGGTGAGTGCGGCAACAAAAGTTCCTGAAAGAACAGTCCGTAAAATAATTAAAGAAGGTGCAAAATGTGAGGAACAAGGGACCTCCTTTGGAACACCTGGAAAGGTACATCGTGTACCAAAAAGGATCACTGACATTGATGATTTTGATCGGTGTGTAATTCGCCAAACAATTTATAATTTTTATATTCAGGAGAAAACTGTGCCGACTGTTAAAAGTCTGCTCCTGAAACTTCAGGATTCAATAAACTTTAAAGGGGGAAGCACAACTTTAAAGACTATTTTACGTGGCATGGGGTTCAGATGGAAGAAAACAAGGAACAATAAGGTCTTGTTACAGGAAAGACATGACCTAAGAGATTGGCGCGTGTCATATTTACGTGCCATAAAAAAGTTTAGAGATGAAGGAAGGCCGATTATCTATGAAGATGAAACTTATCTTCATAGCACCCACACAAGACCAAACAACTGGAGCAACGAGAGCAGCTCTGGTTTATTAGTTCCTATTCCAAAGGGACCAAGAGTCATAGTCTATGCAGGAGGACAATTGGGCTTTGTTCCTGGAGCATTTTTTATGTTCCAGTCGAATAAAAAAACTGGAGACTAACATGAGATGAATGGGAGGAATTATAAAAAATGGCTAATTGAGAAGCTAATTCCTAATTTACCTCCTAAATCAGTTTTAGTGATAGATAATCATAACCTGCAGATTGATAAAGCTCCTACAAGCCGCTCCACAAAAAGAGCTATGCAAGAATGGCTTAAAGCAAGAAACGTGCCCTTTCAAGAAAAAATGTTGAAAGTAGAGCTTTATAGCCTCATCAAGGCACATAAGCCATCACAAAGCGTACGTGATCGATGATCTCTTATCCCAGCATGGCCATTCAGTGCTGAGGTTACCACCTCACTCACCCGACCTAAACCCCATAGAACTTATTTGGGCCGACATCAAACAATGGATAGCAGGTTGTAACACAACTTTTAACTTACAAGATGTCATGAATTTGTGTGAGCAAAGGGTTGCAGATATTGGTGAAGAAAAGTGGAAAAATGTGTGTCTTCATGTTGAAAAAATTGAAAACGATTACATTGAAAAAGAAGGAATCTTCGAAAATGTAATTGAGAGCTTCATAATATAACTATCAGAAAACAGCGACAGTAATTGCAGCGAAGGAGAGGAAACAGAAGACGAAGAAGGGGAGAAAGAAGAATTTCACGATGTCGATAGTGAGTTGTCAGGTGAAGAATATCTTTCAGATGATTAGAATGCCTTGTTGACTAAACTCAGTGCGTTTTCATGTACGTGAGTGCGTGCGTTGGAAGCGAAGAGAAACAAACTGGACCAGAATATTTAAAGTTGTTTATAATTACACCATTAACCTCGTGTTCTGTGATGAGTCCAATACGTTGTTCACCCGTGAGCAGCACGACCTCGCAGCCACCAGAGCAGCCTCATTCTGAGAATGAACAACAATTCGGTGAGTCACATTATACCATGTTTACTTTCTTTTATTCTTTTTTGCTGATTTATTTTCAGCTGTTTTCTGTTTTACTGTTTATTTGCCATTACATACACAACATTTACAAGACTAAATACACCCATACCCTGCCGAGGCAGGAGTCGAACTGCGGCCCTCTACGTGACAGGCCACCAGTGGCAAACACTAAGGACCATGGCCACGAGAACCTGCTAACTTGCTTTCAGGTGCTAAAAGCCACAATGGCATCACCTCAGATTTTTATTTTCCCATAAATTAAAACATTTGTGATATCAAAGTAGTACAAGTAGAAACGTAAAGAACATGAAGAAGTAAAGATGTGCAGGTGCTCATATATCTTAAGGTATGCGATTGACTAAAGCCGAGTTTGCGAAATATGGCCGTGCTGTATTGTCTCCCATCTTCCAGCGCCAGCAGAAGATGCAAGTGTCGTTTGGGTATAGACTCTCCTCAGTGTGCGAAGAAAGTAGGTCAGCGGCACAGAACCGCTGTCCAAGCTGTAAACTATATGATAAATTAGCCCAGTGGCGCCATCTCTATGTGAGGCCCAGGACTTATCAGCTGACCCTTGTATATGTTCACATTGTATAGACCAATTTTAAGCTGGGTGGCTAAACATGTCCATATGGGAAAGACGATAACTTTGTTCTTAGTAATAGAGCACCACAGGCACTGAACGCTAATAATATGAAATGATAATTGGGAAGGAAACATTTGGGGACTAACTTAGGGTACAATTACCAATGATGAGGATTAAGAAAATACCTATGTCCATCAAACAATCTGGTAAAAATTGCTGATTGCAGCAGTGTCTTGCTGTCTTCATTGATTGAAAAATTTAGGAATTTTGTATTTTTCAGTATTAAAATACTGGAGTATACTATCTCTGACAACAGTATCATTACTTTGCAAATCAATTGTTTCAACAATATTCCTCCAAGAGTAATTCTTTGAATTTGTTCTCCCAATTACGGCCAAAGGCTGCCCTGAGCAAATGACTGAAATCATCTTTCCTAAAATGAAATAAACGTTTGATATTATGAATAGTTACCAAAATCATATGGATTATTTTGATTCTTACATCTAAGAGTTTCACGTTAATCATACTTTAACTATGTACTTTGGACACTTTCCCCTCCTTTGTTGGCACCATTACAGTTACACTAATGATTAGCCAATTAAAACAAAACAAAAAGTTATTCCTAAAAACCCAATTCTGAGCCAATGCTTACCTGAATAGGAGTACGAACAATACCAAGTGTGGGAGATCGTGGATCATCTGGTATAACATGAATTCGTGTATAACTACCTCGTTCAGAAGATTCCAGAGACTCTGCTGGTTGTGAAATTCTACTTCTTATATTTGTAAATCTTATTACCTGGTTTATCTGTAAAATAACAAATGATACCTATAAGGCAAAATGGAACAAAAATTAAACAAAAGAAAAGCTATTGAATTTTAGATGAGTCGTATTTTTTACACACCTGCTTCACTTTCGCACTAGAGCCGAAGATGCAAATGAAGATTTGCGAAACATGTCCTCAAAATAGGTACGAAAGTGAAGCAGATGTGTATAAAATACGACTCATCTAAAATTTAATAATTTTTCGCTTCACTGTGTGTTCCAATACAGTTAAATCTCGATATAAAAGAAAAGCTATTATCAGCTGTACAAGTGAGCCAACATCTTTAGGCACATTTTAATGACCATAGTGGCAAGATCTCATGAATATCATTTTTTATTGAATATAGGAATGGGCAAGAGTTTTTCTAGTGACAATTTCACAAATTTTTTTCGAGAATAATATATATTTTTTTTAGCAATGAATGAGAAAATTTCTATTATTTTTAGTCTGCTTAGATAAATATACATTTACTACAAATTACATAAATATAACTTTAACATTCATATCTTCATAGCATGAAGCTAGAAGTCATGAAAAATTGTTTATAAATTTAAAGAAAACAATATGATGTAACACTTAACAAAGCCATTACAGTGACATGATGCGCACTGAAATAACAGCTAAGCGGTGCCAAAAAAAACTGACACCACAGCATCCGACTGGTCCGTGATAGTGAGAACCGTTTGTCTTATGCTAACTGAAATGTTATTTATTGGATACCACACCGTGCACAGCAAAAAACTCCTATTATGCTGACTAAAGGTACTGAGAAGATTGAACTTCTTGGAAGCTACTTTCAGACATTACATTAACATGAAAATACTGTCCTTAGTCTCACCAATTTATCGGTGCAGGCGTGTAATACGGGCTGAAGAGATAAAAAATGGGAAGACAAGGTGAAATTTGTGTGATCTCCTGCGCTGAAGAATATCGAGAACAAGGATTTTATATAGATGCTAATGATCTTGTGATGTGTAAATTCTGTAACACAAGAACTGAATGGAAGAGGGGTGATTCCTGTGAAATGCATATAAAAACCAAGGCTCATCTAAAACGAGTGCAAGATGCAGTTAAAATAAGTAATCCACCTAAAAGGCAACTCACTATCTGTACTGGAACACCACAATGTTGCCAGAAGAGAATACCACATTTAAGTTCATCACTAAATCAACAGATGGCAGCAACAACTCCAGAATTACCCAAACCACTGGATCAAGCTTTAGTCACATAAGAGCCGAAAATAGAAACAATGATTTCCGAAACATGTCCTCAAAATAGGCACGTAAGTGAAGCAGATGGGTAATAAATACGACTCATCTATAAATTAATAATGACTTTTTTTTTTAGTTTGGCTTTACAATCTAATAATTGTTTTTTTTTTTTTTTTACCACTTGAAAGTTGATGTGTCTTATAATCTGTAAAATACAATTTTCCCTCATCCACTTATAAAAATGTTTCCGATTCATGTAAATTACAATATATGATTAATTTATTAAATTCAAGGTAAAAAAAGGTAATTCTGCCTGAAAATAAGGTTAGAATAGCTTGTGTTTTAGCACACCACTGGAAAAAAAAAAAAAAAAAAAAAAAAAAGAATCCCTCAGATTTATCATCAGGGAAAAATTTCATTGACTTTTCCTGACCAATTTTTTTCCCTTAACTTTCCAGAGTGGTTTATTTATAATGCATTGCCTAAAAAGTATATGTAAATTGATGTTAATTAAAACAGCAGCTCCAGTTCCTTGAATACCTACCATTTTTGGGCTATTGACGACATCTGGAGAGGTAGAATTCAAATCTTTGACAAGTGATGAAAGCGCATCACTTCCTGTTTCATAGCCCTCTGAAGTAATACATGTTACGCTGATTGGTGACTCATCAGTTTCTGTATATTTTGTTTCAGGAGAGAAAACCTATCATAAGGAACAAACGTGATTACATTATTGTATTGTAGTTTTTTCATCCTTTGGAACATAATATATATGTTATAGGACATGTCAGTTCAAGATACAAAGATAAATATAAAGAGTTACATAAGACTAACAACTGTAACTGATACAGGATCCAACAAAAGTCTACAGTAGAAAAAGCAAATAAATATAAACTATACAAACACCATAGAGAAATGCTATATAAAAGTAATTGTTCACAAATGTGGAGTTTACTCTACATCATGATTTAATTCAATTCCATTTATTTTGCCCTTTTGATTGATATCACACATGTCATAGTATAAAAATGACATTAATGGCTATTGTCATTATTTACAAACACTTAAAACTAATTAACGTTTAAAAACTCATTTACAGAATAAAATGAATGTTGCAGTAGAAAGAGTTTCACTCCATTTTTAAAATGTATAAGGATCTTCATTTGTCTAACATTTTTTGGTAAGTAATCCACCTAAAAGGCAACTCACTATCTGTACTGGAACACCACAATGTTGCCAGAAGAGAATCCCACATTTAAGTTCATCACTAAATCAACAGATGGCAGCAACAACTCCAGAATTACCCACACCACTGGATCAAGCTTTAGTCACATAAGAGCCGAAAATGCAAACAATGACTTGCGAAACATGTCCTCAAAATAGGCACGTAAGTGAAGTAGATGGGTAATAAATACGACTCATCTATAAATTAATAATTAACTTTTTTTAGTTTGGCTTTACAATCTAATTTTTTTTTTTTTTTTATTAACCGCTTGAAAGTTGATGTGTCTTATAATCTGTAAAATACAGTTTTCCCTCATCCACTTATAAAAATGTTTCCGATTCATGAAAATTACAATACATGATTTATTTATTAAATTCAAGGTAAAAAAAGGTAATTCTGCCTGAAAATAAGGTTAGAATAGCTTGTGTTTTAGCACACTACAGAAAAAAAAAAAAAAAAAATCCCTCAGATTTATCATCGGAAAAATTTCATTAACTTTTCCTGACCAATTTTTTTCCCTTAACTTTCCAGAGTTGTTCATTTATAATGCATTACATAAAAAGTATATGTAAATTGATGTTAATTAAAACAGCAGCTCCAGTTCCTTGAATACCTACCATTTTTGGGCTATTGACGACATCTGGAGAGGTAGAATTCAAATCTTTGTCAAGTGATGAAAGCGCCTCACTTCCTGTTTCATAGTCCTCTGAAGTAATAGATGTTACGCTGATTGGTGACTCATCAGTTTCTGTATATTTTGTTTCAGGAGAGAAAACCTATCATAAGGAACAAACGTGATTACATTATTGTATTGTAGTGTTTTCATCCTTTGGAACATAATACATATGTTATAGGACACGTCAGTTCAAGATACAAAGATAAATATAAAGAGTTACATAAGACTAACAACTGTAACAGATACAGGATCCAACAAAAGTCTACAGTAGAAAAAGCAAATAAATATAAACTATATAAACACCATAGAGAAATGCTATATAAAAGTAATTGTTCACAAATGTGGAGTTTAATCTACTTCATGATTTAATTTAATTCAATTTATTTTGCCCTATTGATTGATATCAGACATGTCATAGTATAAAAATGACATTAATGGCTATTGTCATTATTTACAATCACTTAAAACCAATTAACGTTTAAAAACTCATTTACAGAATAAAATGAATGTTGCAGTAAAAAGAGTTTCACTCCATTTTTAAAATGTATAATGCTCTTCATTTGTCTAACATTTTCTGGTAGTCTGTTGTATAAATCTTATGTATACCTTTATTGATAGTGCTAGACCTTAAGATTTCCGTTCTACAAATTTGAATGTGAAAGTCATCTTTCGACATGTATTATATTTGTGAATATCAGCATTTTTGTAATTTTGTATTTGTAGTTTATTTTGTTTTACATGGATCACTAATTCCAAAATATGCATACATGCTAGAGGTAATATTTGATGTTTTTTGAATAATGGGCAGCAAGAAAACATAATTTTAACAAAGAAAGAATAATTCTTACAGAACACACTAAAAACATTGTTTAAAGAAATCAGGAAGGGGGGGGGGGGAGGGATAAAGGAAGGAAAAGGTATCCCACACACAACTAAACTAGTTGCCAATTTACAAAGTGATTGATGTTTATTAACCACTTGGAGGAATGCTTAAATAAATGGGATGGATGCAGCATAATTGTTGTCATAGCAATGATTAGAAGAACTTGTTAGAGTCAAGACATTAAATGCTAAACACCTGTTGCTAAAATTTTAACATGTATTTAGCATGATCTGTGAGCGAGCAAGTATTGTATGCATGTCTTAGCTTCTGTTAATGCTGCAGTACATACAATAACTTGATGCTGGTTGCTCTTCTGCTAACGCTGAAATAAACCCACAGCTTCATTATATCGAGATTTAACTGTATTGGATCTAGCTTCAGTCGCATAAGAGCCGTAGATGTAAACGATGATTTGCGAAACATGTCCTCAAAATAGGTACGAATGTGAAGCAGATGTGTGAAAAATATGACTCATCTAAAATTTAATAACTACAGCTTCATGTTTGTTGCTGCTCTTGTTAGATGTTAGAGATTGAGTATTGACAAGTTACTTTGCATTCTATTTGTGGCAATTTGCATTGGTTTACATCTGTTTGAGTTCATGTATCTTTGTGAGTGTGGGTTTGTTGTGGGCATTTGCAATTGTTTTAATAAATGTTTAATTATGTCTAAAATTAGTGACAAAGATAGTACCAAGGAAAACCTGAACGTGCTTGGGAACCAAATAAAACTATATTTGGTAAAGGTATTCCAATTAAAGGACAGGCATGGCAAATATGCTCTGTGAGAGAATAATTCAAAGAGAAGAAATTGAAAATGAAGCCTCTTATTCCATTCCTTTTGTTGCAATGATCTTTACACTATGTATTCTTGCATGTTCTATCCTGTGCATATAGATCCACGACTTAAATCTTGTCTTTGCATAAGGTATTTTAATAATAATACTAATAATAATAATAATAATAATAATAATAATACCCACTGCAGTTGCAACTGATTCACGTTCATCCATAATCCTGACATGCTCTCCATGCGGCAGCAATAATCAGCAATGTCACCTCTCTCTCTCCATACAAAACATCAACCACTTTCTAGATTGGCGACCAGTATAAAACCATTTTTAATTAGAGAAGCTAAATTGTGAGGTTCTTATTTAATGTTGACACTCACAAGCTTTGGCTGTAGCTTGTCTCAACCTTAAAAGACAGTATGAAGTAAATGGGATATATCTGCCTCTGTCTAACACATGCAAATTCTCATTAGCTTCGTCCTTTTTTACCCTCATGTTGTTGCCACTTGCTAATAACCTGGTATAAATAAATAATTGAAATAACTTGCAGCTTTGAACATGTTGTCTTATGCAGAATATTTTCTCTATCAGATTATGTCATTTTAGTCTTTTGTATTTCTATGGACCCAAATTTTTTGAAAATACTTGTTTTTCAGTAAAACTTCAATATTTGCTATTTGTAGGTTCATCATGCAGTAACTATACAGCTTACCGCTATAATACTGCAGTTTTTTCTCAGATAGAGAAGACTACAGTGCTCCTACCTGCCAAGTTTGAATTCTCCATCTTGAATCAGATGAATGTTATAATTTTTTACATTAAGTGGTCTTGGAAAATTTTTATATATACACACACTAGAAAATGTCAGCAGCGAGAAACTTTTTTATTATTGGGTTTACATCGGGGGGACAAAGCAAGAAAAATGTAAAGGAGGGTTGAAGGCAATTTTTAAAAGAAACCACAATCCTGTAACATCTTGCACTCGTCGTATGTGTCAAACAAACAAAAGGAATTCATTTTTTCAAAGAAATGACGACACGCACGGAGCAAAGCAGGCACCACCGTCTAACGTAAGCAGAGAGCAGGCAATGTGACGCAGGCAAAGTGAACACAGTTTGCAAGAAGAGTTCCTATGAGTACGTTTATAACGTGTGAAAGATTGTGAAGTGTTACGTGAAGCAATTTAACAGTTTTGTAAATACTTAGTTATGGAAGGGGAAGCTAAGAAAAAAAATATTAATAAACTAAGAAGGACCACATGACGAAGTACAAAAGTAACCAACATATTTAAAGTATTAACTTTTAGATGAGTCGTATTTATTATACAGTTAAATCTCGAAACATATTTAAAGTTTTTATCATTGCATGCCTCCATTTGGTTTGTTGTAATATATATTTTTGTTTGCAAAATCGTATTCCACTACTAAAGTAACAAGTAAGAGGAGTAAAAATTAAAATGCACGCACTCTAAAATTGAATCTCGTAAAATAGAATTTAATAGCAGTGTAGATAGTTCCATATTAATGATGTATCATTTACAACACAATATCAAACTGGCAGACTGATCACTGCTGTGGCCGAAGTTCCGATTGCACATAAGGTACATGTGGCAAAAGGGAACCCAATAAGACCTGTACTGTCTTCTGAGCGTGAGACGCGCTATAGTATTCCCCATATGATCCTCCGTGATACCCGCATTCTACCAAGCAATGACTGTGCCCATTTGAAGTGGGAGCACCCAAAAGCTCAGTCCGGTTACGTCCACTTGCAGGGTGATGAGGATGGTAGTGGAATGAGAGGACCTAAAGCTTGATACTTCAAATGAACTAGTCAGAGATGAAGGGTTAGATGGACTGAGAACATTTAAGTTGCAACTAAATACTAATGAATGATTATCTTGGAATTATAAAGTTAGAGTCTTGGTTTCAACTGATGGTATAGTTTCTAAATAAGCTTATGTACTGTTCGGCCGCTCTATCTCCGGCTCTGACATTTCTCGAGAGGGGGAAGCGGGTTGTTGCCAGTTCTTTAGCGGAAATTTCAAGCAGAGCAACATGCATATTTGAAATATTTCACGTATTTGCGTATTTCACGAACCAGTAGCCATATTATTATAATAGCGATAATAATAGGACTTACGAACACTAAAAATTGGAATTCACGCACGAAAAATATACCAAAGAAAGTTTACCAGCCCAAGTAGCTAAAAGGCCACGTGGCTCAAACAAAGTCAACCTGACAACATGGTGTTGGGTTCGGAAGCCACGCCTAGCAGCGACAATGCTGATTGGCGCTAGCAGACAGTTTTAACCTCCTGACCAGAGCACCGGATGTAGAGACTCCCAGTACCACCAATAGATGCAGTTAGTGTGCGTGAAAGGTGTGAACGAAATATTCTAATAATCTCCAGAATGGCTAATACATTTGTCATAGTGGAGTTCTAATTTAATTAAACCATCTCTGTAGTGTGATTTATCATGGTCCTCAAAATAACTGTTTACCACATCAATGACCTCCTCGTTGCTGTGAAATCTTCATTAGCCAAAAAAAATTATTGAGGTTTGGGAACAGGTGGTAGTCACTGCGTGCTATATCTGGCAAATAGGGTACATGTTAAAGCAATTCAAACTTAAATCTGCACATTTTTCCCATTGCGATGATTGAATGATGGGCCA
The DNA here is from genome assembly GCA_030765055.1 of Mantis religiosa. Taxonomy (NCBI): domain Eukaryota; kingdom Metazoa; phylum Arthropoda; class Insecta; order Mantodea; family Mantidae; genus Mantis; species Mantis religiosa. The sequence goes on along the minus strand of CM060950.1, from coordinate 3,795,967 downwards.
GAGCTTTGTCATGAAGAAACAAGATTTTTTTCTTTGCCAAATGAGGTCATTTTCTTTTCACCTCATCATTCAAACAATGCAGTAAGCTTGCGTAGTAGTCACCAGTGATACTTTTACCCTTTTCAAGTAATCAATAAAAAATTATTCCCTGTGCATCCCAGAAAATACTTGCCAAAGCCCTGTTAGCTAATAAAATTGACTTTGCCTTTTTTGGAACTGGTTCAACTGGTGCAATCTACTGTTTTGACTACTTTCTGGAGTGTAGTGATGTATCCAAGTTTCATTCATGGTAATAAGCTGTCTCAAAAGTCACTGGGATGTTTACAGTATAGCTTCAAATTCTTAACAGAAACAAGTTTCTTTACAACTTTTGATCAGGTGTCAACAAATGTGGCATTCATCTTGCACAGATCTTGTGAAAGCCCAAAACATTATAGTATAGCAACGCAAAGAAAATCCCTGTAAGGAATGTGCTGTGGGACAAGGAAAGCGAATGTGTGTGGCAGAGAACGCTTTCTATACAAGGAGCAGACCGTTAAAAAAAACATGCGCCCTATTCACTCTGTACATTACAGCCCAGAAGATTCATTCACAAAAGTAGAAGCCCTCAGAATGTTTTTGAATGGTCTGTAACTGTACTAACATGGGGTGTCATAAACCTGTCCAGGGTGGTGTGGGGACTTCCTGCCACCCCCCTGCGTCTCCCCCTCGGAGACTTTCTCTCCTGTGGAGGAGTATACTTCTAATATTACCTGCGCATTCTTTTGATATGTTTACAGCCTCTGTTATCTCAAACAACTTTAATCTGTGGTCTTCCAGTACTAAATGATGAATTTTTTTCAATGATCTGGGGAGTTTTGATTTCCATAGGGTATCCAAAGGGAGCCTCACCACTAGTGCCCATACGTCCCATTTTAAAGTCTGCAACCTGCATTTTAATCATTGCATATGAAGGGGCAGAATCTTTCAATGTACTGTCCATTTTCCTTTTTGATTTCCTTAGGCGTTAAGCCTTTCAAATGGAAGTATTTAATCATTGCTCGTTTTTCCAAATCCTGCATTTTCGTGAAACCTCTACATTTGTCTTGTTTAAAATGCTGTCATTCAAAAACTAAACAAGCTATTGCCCTCTAGCTGTGTCCCAGCTAGTCTAGGGTTACAGGTCGGACAATGGTTTTGTGCCGCTGAGGACCGTCTGCACACTAGTCTAAAGCCAGTTGCCGAGCCTACACTCTCAGTCATGCACAGTGCACTGAAAATGGTCAGTATCGTCGAGGGGTTTGACCGAGTTATATCGTGTTGTAACGCTTCGTTGTCGACATGTTAAAATTTTACAAGTTTTATTACATTTTGTAACTATGATTATTAATCGCACTGTGTATATATTTTCTTATTTAGACAAAAATGCCCCCAATTCAAAGTAAACTTGGTGGGAAAACACTTCACAGCCAAACACATGAAGTTGTTAATGTCCATCTCTTTATGAAACGGGAAGCAGCTTCTGGCGACATGCTAATACCAGTGAAGAAAGTACAAGAGAGGGTGAGTGCGGCAACAAAAGTTCCTGAAAGAACAGTCCGTAAAATAATTAAAGAAGGTGCAAAATGTGAGGAACAAGGGACCTCCTTTGGAACACCTGGAAAGGTACATCGTGTACCAAAAAGGATCACTGACATTGATGATTTTGATCGGTGTGTAATTCGCCAAACAATTTATAATTTTTATATTCAGGAGAAAACTGTGCCGACTGTTAAAAGTCTGCTCCTGAAACTTCAGGATTCAATAAACTTTAAAGGGGGAAGCACAACTTTAAAGACTATTTTACGTGGCATGGGGTTCAGATGGAAGAAAACAAGGAACAATAAGGTCTTGTTACAGGAAAGACATGACCTAAGAGATTGGCGCGTGTCATATTTACGTGCCATAAAAAAGTTTAGAGATGAAGGAAGGCCGATTATCTATGAAGATGAAACTTATCTTCATAGCACTCACACAAGACCAAACAACTGGAGCAACGAGAGCAGCTCTGGTTTATTAGTTCCTATTCCAAAGGGACCAAGAGTCATTATAGTCTATGCAGGAGGACAATTGGGCTTTGTTCCTGGAGCATTTTTTATGTTCCAGTCGAATAAAAAAACTGGAGTCTAACATGAGATGAATGGGAGGAATTATAAAAAATGGCTAATTGAGAAGCTAATTCCTAATTTACCTCCTAAATCAGTTTTAGTGATAGATAATCATAACCTGCAGATTGATAAAACTCCTACAAGCTGCTCCACAAAAAGAGCTATGCAAGAATGGCTTAAAGCAAGAAACGTGCCCTTTCAAGAAAAAATGTTGAAAGTAGAGCTTTATAGCCTCATCAAGGCACATAAGCCATCACAAAGCGTACGTGATCGATGATCTCTTATCCCAGCATGGCCATTCAGTGCTGAGGTTACCACCTCACTCACCCGACCTAAACCCCATAGAACTTATTTGGGCCGACATCAAACAATGGATAGCAGGTTGTAACACAACTTTTAACTTACAAGATGCCATGAATTTGTGTGAGCAAAGGGTTGCAGATATTGGTGAAGAAAAGTGGAAAAATGTGTGTCTTCATGTTGAAAAAATTGAAAACGATTACATTGAAAAAGAAGGAATCTTCGAAAATGTAATTGAGAGCTTCATAGTATAACTATCAGAAAACAGCGACAGTAATTGCAGCGAAGGAGATGAAACAGAAGTTGAAGAAGGGGAGAAAGAAGAATTTCACAATGTCGATAGTGAGTTGTCAGGTGAAGAATATCTTTCAGATGATTAGAATGCCTTGTTGACTAAACTCAGTGCGTTTTCATGTACGTGAGTGCGTGCGTTGGAAGCGAAGAGAAACAAACTGGACCAGAATATTTAAAGTTGTTTATAATTACAATATTAACCTCGTGTTCTGTGATGAGTCCAATACGTTGTTCACCCGTGAGCAGCACGACCTCGCAGCCACCAGAGCAGCCTCATTCTGAGAATGAACAACAATTCGGTGAGTCACATTATACCATGTTTACTTTCTTTTATTCTTTTTTGCTGATTTATTTTCAGCTGTTTTCTGTTTTACTGTTTATTTGCCATTACATACACAACATTTACAAGACTAAATACACCCATACCCTGCCGAGGCAGGAGTCGAACTGCGGCCCTCTACGTGACAGGCCACCAGTGGCAAACACTAAGGACCATGGCCACGAGAACCGGCTAACTTGCTTTCAGGTGCTAAAAGCCACAATGGCATCACCTCAGATTTTTATTTTCCCATAAATTAAAACATTTGTGATATCAAAGTAGTACAAGTAGAAACGTAAAGAACATGAAGAAGTAAAGATGTGCAGGTGCTCATATATCTTAAGGTATGCGATTGACTAAAGCCGAGTTTGCGAAATATGGCCGTGCTGTATTGTCTCCCATCTTCCAGCGCCAGCAGAAGATGCAAGTGTCGTTTGGGTATAGACTCTCCTCAGTGTGCGAAGAAAGTAGGTCAGCGGCACAGAACCGCTGTCCAAGCTGTAAACTATATGATAAATTAGCCCAGTGGTGCCATCTGTATGTGAGGCCCAGGGCTTATCAGCTGACCCTTGTATATGTTCACATTGTATAGACCAATTTTAAGCTGGGTGGCTAAACATGTCCATATGGGAAAGACGATAACTTTGTTCTTAGTAATAGAGCACCACAGGCACTGAACGCTAATAATATGAAATGATAATTGGGAAGGAAACATTTGGGGACTAACTTAGGGTACAATTACCAATGATGAGGATTAAGAAAATACCTATGTCCATCAAACAATCTGGTAAAAATTGCTGATTTCAATAGTGTCTTGCTGTCTTCATTGATTGAAAAATTTAGGAATTTTGTATTTTTCAGTATTAAAATACTGGAGTATACTATCTCTGACAACAGTATCATTACTTTGCAAATCAATTGTTTCAACAATATTCCTCCAAGAGTAATTCTTTGAATTTGTTCTCCCAATTACGGCCAAAGGCTGCCCTGAGCAAATGACTGAAATCATCTTTCCTAATATGAAATAAACGTTTGATATGATGAATAGTTACCAAAATCATATGGATTATTTTGATTCTTACATCTAAGAGATTCACGTTAATCATACTTTAACTAAGTACTTTGGACACTTTCCCCTCCTTTGTTGGCACCATTACAGTTACACTAATGATTAGCCAATTAAAACAAAACAAAAAGTTATTCCTAAAAACCCAATTCTGAGCCAATGCTTACCTGAATAGGAGTACGAACAATACCAAGTGTGGGAGATCGTGGATCATCTGGTATAACATGAATTCGTGTATAACTACCTCGTTCAGAAGATTCCAGAGACTCTGCTGGTTGTGAAATTCTACTTCTTATATTTGTAAATCTTATTACCTGGTTTATCTGTAAAATAACAAATGATACCTATAAGGCAAAATGGAACAAAAATTAAACAAAAGAAAAGCTATTGAATTTTAGATGAGTCATATTTTTTACACATCTGCTTCACTTTCGCACTAGAGCCGAAGATGCAAATGAAGATTTGCGAAACATGTCCTCAAAATAGGTACGAAAGTGAAGCAGATGTGTAAAAAATACGACTCATCTAAAATTTAATAATTTTTCGCTTCACTGTGGTGTTCCAATACAGTTAAATCTCGATATAAAAGAAAAGCTATTATCAGCTGTACAAGTGAGCCAACATCTTTAGACACATTTTAATGACCATAGTGGCAAGACCTCATGAATATCATTTTTTATTGAATATAGGAATGGGCAAGAGTTTTTCTAGTGACAATTTCACAAATTTTTTTCGAGAATAATATTTTTTTTTTTTTTTTTAGCAATGAATGAGAAAATTTCTATTATTTTTAGTCTGCTTAGATAAATATACATTTACTACAAATTACATAAATATAACTTTAACATTCATATCTTCATAGCATGAAGCTAGAAGTCATGAAAAATTGTTTATAAATTTAAAGAAAACAATATGATGTAACACTTAACAAAGCCATTACAGTGACATGATGCGCACTGAAATAACAGCTAAGCGGTGCCAAAAAAAACTGACACCACAGCATCCGACTGGTCCGTGATAGTGAGAACTGTTTGTCTTATGCTAACTGAAATGTTATTTATTGGATACCACACCGTGCACAGCAAAAAACTCCTATTATGCTGACTAAAGGTACTGAGAAGATTGAACTTCTTGGAAGCTACTTTCAGACATTACATTAACATGAAAATACTGTCCTTAGTCTCACCAATTTATCGGTGCAGGCGTGTAATACCGGCTGAAGAGATAAAAAATGGGAAGACAAGGTGAAATTTGTGTGAACTCCTGCGCTGAAGAATATCGAGAACAGGGATTTTATATAGATGCTAATGATCTTGTGATGTGTAAATTCTGTAACACAAGAACTGAATGGAAGAGGGGTGATTCCTGTGAAATGCATATAAAAACCAAGGCTCATCTAAAACGAGTGCAAGATGCAGTTAAAATAAGTAATCCACCTAAAAGGCAACTCACTATCTGTACTGGAACACCACAATGTTGCCAGAAGAGAATACCACATTTAAGTTCATCACTAAATCAACAGATGGCAGCAACAACTCCAGAATTACCCACACCACTGGATCAAGCTTTAGTCACATAAGAGCCGAAAATGGAAACAATGATTTGCGAAACATGTCCTCAAAATAGGCACGTAAGTGAAGCAGATGGGTAGTAAATACGACTCATCTATAAATTAATAATGACTTTTTTTTTTAGTTTGGCTTTACAATCTAATAATTGTTTTTTTTTTTTTTTTTTTTTTTTTTTACCACTTGAAAGTTGATGTGTCTTATAATCTGTAAAATACAATTTTCCCTCATCCACTTATAAAAATGTTTCCGATTCATGTAAATTACAATATATGATTAATTTATTAAATTCAAGGTAAAAAAAGGTAATTCTGCCTGAAAATAAGGTTAGAATAGCTTGTGTTTTAGCACACCACTGGAAAAAAAAAAAAAAAAAAAAAAAAAAAAAAAAAAGAATCCCTCAGATTTATCATCAGGGAAAAATTTCATTGACTTTTCCTGACCAATTCTTTTCCCTTAACTTTCCAGAGTGGTTTATTTATAATGCATTGGCTAAAAAGTATATGTATATTGATGTTAATTAAAACAGCAGCTCCAGTTCCTTGAATACCTACCATTTTTGGGCTATTGACGACATCTGGAGAGGTAGAATTCAAATCTTCGTCAAGTGATGAAAACGCATCTCTTCCTGTTTCATAGTACTCTGAAGTAATAGATGTTACGCTGATTGGTGACTCATCAGTTTCTGTATATTTTGTTTCAGGAGAGAAAACCTATCATAAGGAACAAACGTGATTACATTATTGTATTGTAGTGTTTTCATCCTTTGGAACATAATACATATGTTATAGGACACGTCAGTTATAGATACAAAGATAAATATAAAGAGTTATATAAGACTAACAACTGTAACTGATACAGGATCCAACAAAAGTCTACAGTAGAAAAAGCAAATAAATATAAACTATACAAACACCATAGAGAAATGCTATATAAAAGTAATTGTTCACAAATGTGGAGTTTACTCTACATCATGATTTAATTCAATTCCATTTATTTTGCCCTTTTGATTGATATCACACATGTCATAGTATAAAAATGACATTAATGGCTATTGTCATTATTTACAAACACTTAAAACTAATTAACGTTTAAAAACTCATTTACAGAATAAAATGAATGTTGCAGTAGAAAGAGTTTCACTCCATTTTTAAAATGTATAAGGCTCTTCATTTGTCTAACATTTTCTGGTAAGTAATCCACCTAAAAGGCAACTCACTATCTGTACTGGAACACCACAATGTTGCCAGAAGAGAATCCCACATTTAAGTTCATCACTAAATCAACAGATGGCAGCAACAACTCCAGAATTACCCACACCACTGGATCAAGCTTTAGTCACATAAGAGCCGAAAATGCAAACAATGATTTGCGAAACATGTCCTCAAAATAGGCACGTAAGTGAAGCAGATGGGTAATACGACTCATCTATAAATTAATAATGACTTTTTTTAGTTTGGCTTTACAATCTAATAATAATTTTTTTTTTTTTTTTTATTAACCGCTTGAAAGTTGATGTGTCTTATAATCTGTAAAATACAGTTTTCCCCTCATCCACTTATAAAAATGTTTCCGATTCATGAAAATTACAATATATGATTAATTTATTAAATTCAAGGTAAAAAAAAAGGTAATTCTGCCTGAAAATAAGGTTAGAATAGCTTGTGTTTTAGCACACTACAGAAAAAAAAAAAAAAAGAATCCCTCAGATTTATCATCATGGAAAAATTTCATCAACTTTTCCTGACCAATTTTTTTCCCTTAACTTTCCAGAGTGGTTTATTTATAATGCATTGCCTAAAAAGTATATGTAAATTGATGTTAATTAAAACAGCAGCTCCAGTTCCTTGAATACCTACCATTTTTGGGCTATTGACGACATCTGGAGAGGTAGAATTCAAATCTTTGACAAGTGATGAAAGCGCATCACTTCCTGTTTCATAGCCCTCTGAAGTAATACATGTTACGCTGATTGGTGACTCATCAGTTTCTGTATATTTTGTTTCAGGAGAGAAAACCTATCATAAGGAACAAACGTGATTACATTATTGTATTGTAGTTTTTTCATCCTTTGGAACATAATATATATGTTATAGGACATGTCAGTTCAAGATACAAAGATAAATATGAAGAGTTACATAAGACTAACAGCTGTAACTGATACAGGATCCAACAAAAGTCTACAGTAGAAAAAGCAAATAAATATAAACTATACAAACACCATAGAGAAATTCTATATAAAAGTAATTGTTCACAAATGTGGAGTTTACTCTACATCATGATTTAATTCAATTCCATTTATTTTGCCCTTTTGATTGATATCAGACATGTCATAGTATAAAAATGACATTAATGGCTATTGTCATTATTTACAATCACTTAAAACTAATTAGCGTTTAAAAACTCATTTACAGAATGAAATGAATGTTGCAGTAAAAAGAGTTTCACTCTATTTTTAAAATGTATAAGGCTCTTCATTTGTCTAACATTTTCTGGTAAGTAATCCACCTAAAAGGCAACTCACTATCTGTACTGGAACACCACAATGTTGCCAGAAGAGAATCCCACATTTAAGTTCATCACTAAATCAACAGATGGCAGCAACAACTCCAGAATTACCCACACCACTGGATCAAGCTTTAGTCACATAAGAGCCGAAAATGCAAACAATGATTTGCGAAACATGTCCTCAAAATAGGCACATAACTGAAGTAGATGGGTAATAAATACGAATCATCTATAAATTAATAATGACTTTCTTTTAGTTTGGCTTTACAATCTAATTTTTTTTTTTTTTTTTATTAACCGCTTGAAAGTTGATGTGTCTTATAATCTGTAAAATACAGTTTTCCCTCATCCACTTATAAAAATGTTTCCGATTCATGAAAATTACAATACATGATTATTTATAAAATTCAAGGTAAAAAAAGGTAATTCTGCCTGAAAATAAGGTTAGAATAGCTTGTGTTTTAGCACACTACAGAAAAAAAAAAAAAAAAAAAAAAAGAATCCCTCAGATTTATCATCAGGGAAAAATTTCATTAACTTTTCCTGACCAATTTTTTTCCCTTAACTTATGCATTGCATAAAAAGTATATGTAAATTGATGTTAATTAAAACAGCAGCTCCAGTTCCTTGAATACCTACCATTTTTGGGCTATTGACGACATCTGGAGAGGTAGAATTCAAATCTTTGTCAAGTGATGAAAGCGCCTCACTTCCTGTTTCATAGTCCTCTGAAGTAATACATGTTACGCTGATTGGTGACTCATCAGTTTCTGTATATTTTGTTTCAGGAGAGAAAACCTATCATAAGGAACAAACGTGATTACATTATTGTATTGTAGTGTTTTCATCCTTTGGAACATAATACATATGTTATAGGACACGTCAGTTCAAGATACAAAGATAAATATAAAGAGTTACATAAGACTAACAACTGTAACAGATACAGGATCCAACAAAAGTCTACAGTAGAAAAAGCAAATAAATATAAACTATATAAACACCATAGAGAAATGCTATATAAAAGTAATTGTTCACAAATGTGGAGTTTACTCTACTTCATGATTTAATTCAATTCAATTTATTTTGCCCTATTGATTGATATCAGACATGTCATAGTATAAAAATGACATTAATGGCTATTGTCATTATTTACAATCACTTAAAACCAATTAACGTTTAAAAACTCATTTACAGAATAAAATGAATGTTGCAGTAAAAAGAGTTTCACTCCATTTTTAAAATGTATAATGCTCTTCATTTGTCTAACATTTTCTGGTAGTCTGTTGTATAAATCTTATGTATACCTTTATTGATAGTGCTAGACCTTAAGATTTCCGTTCTACAACTTTGAATGTGAAAGTCATCTTTCGACATGTATTGTATTTGTGAATATCAGCATTTTTGTAATTTTGTATTTGTAGTTTATTTTGTTTTACATGGATCACTAATTCCAAAATATACATACATGCTAGAGGTAATATTTGATGGTTTTTGAATAATGGGCAGCAAGAAAACATAATTTTAACAAAGAAAGAATAATTCTTACAGAACACAGTAAAAACATTGTTTAAAGAAATCAGGAAGCGGGGGGGGGGGGGGGGGTTGGGATAAAGGAAGGAAAAGGTATCCCACACACAACTAAACTAGTCGCCAATTTACAAAGTGATTGATGTTTATTAACCACTTGGAGGAATGCTTAAATAAATGGGATGGATGCAGCATAATTGTTGTCATAGCAATGATTAGAAGAACTTGTTAGAGTCAAGACATTAAATGCTAAACCCTTGTTGCTAAAATTCTAACATGTATTTAGCATGATCTGTGAGCGAGCGAGTATTGTATGCATGTCTTAGCTTCTGTTAATGCTGCAGTACATACAATAACTTGATGCTGGTTGCTCTTCTGCTAACGCTGAAATAAACCTACAGCTTCATGTTTGTTGCTGCTCTTGTTAGATGTTAGAGATTGAGTATTGACAAGTTACTTTGCATTCTATTTGTGGCAATTTGCATTGGTTTACATCTGTTTGAGTTCATGTATCTTTGTGAGTGTGGGTTTGTTGTGGGCATTTGCAATTGTTTTAATAAATGTTTAATTATGTCTAAAATTAGTGACAAAGATAGTACCAAGGAAAACCTGAACGTGCTTGGGAACCAAATAAGACTATATTTGGTAAAGGTATTCCAATTAAAGGACAGGCATGGCAAATATGCTCTGTGAGAGAATAATTCAAAGAGAAGAAATTGAAAATGAAGCCTCTTATTCCATTCCTTTTGTTGCAATGATCTTTACATTATGTATTCTTGCATGTTCTATCCTGTGCATATAGATCCACGACTTAAATCTTGTCTTTGCATATGGTATTTTAATAATAATACTAATAATAATAATAATAATAATAATACCCACTGCAGTTGCAACTGATTCACGTTCATCCATAATCCTGACATGCTCTCCATGCGGCAGCAATAATCAGCAATGTCACCTCTCTCTCCATACAAAACATCAACCACTTTCTAGATTGGCGACCAGTATAAAACCATTTTTAATTAGAGAAGCTAAATTGTGAGGTTCTTATTTAATGTTGACACTTACAAGCTTTGGCTATAGCTTGTCACAACCTTAAAAGACAGTATGAAGTAAATGGGATATATCTGCCTCTGTCTACCACATGCACATTCTCATTAGCTTCGTCCTTTTTTACCCTCATGTTGTTGCCACTTGCTAATAACCTGGTATAAATAAACAATTGAAATAATTTGCAGCTTTGAACATGTTGTCTTATGCAGAGTATTTTCTCTATCAGATTATGTCATTTTAGTCGTTTGTATTTCTATGGACCCAAATTTTTTAAAATACTTGTTTTTCAGTAAAGCTTCAATATTTGCTATTTGTAAGTTCATCATGCAGTAACTATACAGCTTACCGTTATAATACTGCAGTTTTTTCTCAGATAGAGAAGACTACAGTGCTCCTACCTGCCAAGTTTGAATTCTCCATCTTAAATCAGATGAATGTTATAATTTTTTACATTAAGTGATCTTGGAAAATTTTTATATTTACACACACTAGAAAATGTCCGCAGCGAGAAACTTTTTTATTATTGGGTTTACATCGGGGGGACAAAGCAAGAAAAATGTAAAGGAGGGTTGAAGGCAATTTTTAAAAGAAACCACAATCCTGTAACATCTTGCACTCGTCGTATGTGTCAAACAAACAAAAGGAATTCATTTTTTCAAAGAAATGACGACACGCACGGAGCAAAGCAGGCACCACCGTCCAACGTAAGCAGAGAGCAGGCAATGTGACGCAGGCAAAGTGAACACAGTTTGCAAGAAGAGTTCCTATGAGTACATTTATAACGTGTGAAAGATTGTGAAGTGTTACGTGAAGCAATTTCACAGTTTTGTAAATACTTAGTTATGGAAGGGGAAGCTAAGAAAAAAAAATATTAATAAACTAAGAAGGACCACATGACGAAGTACAAAAGTAACCAACATATTTAAAGTATTAACTTTTAGATGAGGCGTATTTATTATACAGTTAAATCTCGAAACATATTTCAAGTTTTTATCATTGCATGCCTCCATTTGGTTTGTTGTAATATATATTTTTGTTTGCAAAATCGTGTTCCACTACTAAAGTAACAAGTAAGAGGAGTAAAAATTAAAATGCACGCACTCTAAAATTGAATCTCTTAAAATAGAATTTAATAGCAGTGTAGATAGTTCCATATTAATGATGTATCATTTACAATACAATATCAAACTGGCAGACTGGTCGCTGCTGTGGCCGAAGTTCCGATTGCACATAAGGTACATGTGGCAAAAGGGAACCCAATAAGACCTGTACTGTCTTCTAAGCATGAGACGCACCATAGTATTCCCCATATGATCCTCTGTGATACCCGCATTCCACCAAGCAATGACTGGGCCCATTTGAAGTGGGAGCACCCAAAAGCTCAGTCTGGTTACATCCACTTGCAGGGGGATGAGGATGGTAGTGGAATGAGAGGACCTAAAGCTTGATACTTCAAATGAACTAGTCAGAGGTGAAGGGTTAGATGGACTGAGAACATTTAAGTTGCAGCTAAATACTAATGAATGATTATCTTGGAATTATAAAGTTAGAGTCTTGGTTTCAACTGATGGTATAGTTTCTAAATAAGCTTATGTACTGTTCGGCCGCTCTATCTCCGGCTCTGACATTTCTCGAGAGGGGGAAGCGGGTTGTTGCCAGTTCTTTAGCGGAAATTTCAAGCAGAGCAACATGCGTATTTGAAATATTTCACGTATTTGCGTATTTCACGAACCAGTAACCATATTATTATAATAGCGATAATAATAGGACTTACGAACACTAAAAATTGGAATTCACGCACGAAAAATATACCAAAGAAAGTTTACCAGCCCAAGTAGCTAAAAGGCCACGTGGCTCAAACAAAGTTAACCTGGCAACATGGTGTTGGGTTCGGAAGTCACGCCTAGCAGCGACAATGCTGATTGGCACTAGCAGACAGTTTTAACCTCCTGACCAGAGCACCAGATGTAGAGACTCCCAGTACCACCAATAGATGCAGTTAGTGTGCGTGAAAGGTGTGAACGAAATATTCTAATAGAGTTTTGTTGTAACGAATAGCTTGCATGATAATGAAATTGCAAGTTGGATTTTATTGTTTTAAAGCTAATATGGTCCTATATTTTCATTTTAAAGATAATTTTGATGATATATTTTCAATTGCTCATTACTGTATGTTGGTACTATGAACCTTCCCCCTCCACCTCTTGCAGTCGCAAAACGTCAGTGCCGGAGATACAACGGCAGGACAGTAAGAAGTATCAGAGCTTCTGAAATAACTTCAAAACAAGCAGAGGTTTTGATAGGCAGCAAAATTTTGGTTACTGACAGGGGAGTATCTAAGGTTTGAAGCTGGTGATCAGGATGCAAGCAGCTGAGAAGATACATTATTGAAGTATATTGCATTTAATGCAATATCAAAATGATGTTACATAATTACCAGCAGTTCAGCTCTCCATTACATTAAATTAAAACCATTAACATACAGTTTCACATCATAGGTGATCTAAATTTTATTTGCTTCTCTTCTCCACCAAGAAAGAATTTATTGAACAGTCTGCAATAATTGAGGAGTGTTACACATCTCCAACTTACTAACAGAATGGAATGGACTGTGATACATTATTGGTGCAGAGAAAGGTTTATAGAGTTTCTAAAACTATTGCAGCACAGAACAAATTTTCTGAAATACAACCAGGTTTATTCTCAGTGTTACCCAACCAATTTTTTTTTCACAAGCTGTCAAGTTAATGATACATATGCACAAGTACGGAGTGCCTAAATATTTGACTTTACAAGGCAAATTACAATCAAAAAGTAAGATCCAGAGGCAGTCAGATGTAACACGGAATGAGATATGAGCTACTTGGCATGATTACTCTCATGGGCATCCGAAAACATCATGAAGTACAGATAGCAAGCTATCAACTCCAATTATTTTCTAAGTCATATCATCCAGGATTTCATCCATACTGTGGTACCATTCCGACATGTATATGAGCGTCAGCTGGTAAGTCCTGGGCCTCACAATTAAAGAAAAGAAAAAATTGCTTTCTTTACTTTTCAACATAATCTCCAGAATGGCTAATACATTTGTCATATTGGAGTTCTAATTTAATTAAACCATCTCTGTAGTGTGATTTATCATGGTCCTCAAAATAACTGTTTACCACATCAATGACCTCCTCGTTGCTGTGAAATCTTCATTAGCCAAAAAAAATTATTGAGGTTCGGGAACAGGTGGTAGTCACTGGGTGCTATATCTGGCAAATAGGGTACATGTTAAAGCAATTCAAACTTAAATCTGCACATTTTTCCCATTGCTATGATTGAATGATGGGCCAGAGCTTTGTCATGAAGAAACAAGATTTTTTTCTTTGCCAAATGAGGTCTTTTTCTTTTCACCTCATCATTCAAACAATGCAGTAAGCTTGCGTAGTAGTCACCAGTGATACTTTTACCCTTTTCAAGTAATCAATAAAAAATGATTCCCTGTGCATCCCAGAAAATACTTGCCATAGCCCTGTTAGCTGATAAACTTGACTTTGCCTTTTTTGGAACTGGTTCAACTGGTGCAATCTACTGTTTTGACTATTTTCTGGAGTGTAGTGATGTATTCAAGTTTCATTCATGGTAATAAGCTGTCTCAAAAGTCACTGGAATGTTTACAGTATAGCTTCAAATTCTTAACAGAAACAAGTTTCTTTACAACTTTTGATCAGGTGTCAACAAATGTGGCATTCATCTTGCACAGATCTTGTGAAAGCCCAAAACATTATAGTATAGCAACGCAAAGAAAATCCCTGTAAGGAATGTGCTGTGGGACAAGGAACGCTTGCTATACAAGGAGCAGACCGTTAAAAAAAACATGCGCCCTATTCACTCTGTACATTACAGCCCAGAAGATTCATTCACAAAAGTAGAAGCCGTCAGAATGTTTTTGAATGGTCTGTAACTGTACTGACATGGGGTGTCATAAACCTGTCCAGGGTGGTGTGGGGACCTTCGGCCACCCCGTGCGTCTCCCCCTCGGAGACTTTCTCTCCTGTGGAGGAGTATACTTCCAATATTACCTGCACATTCTTTTGATATGTTTACAGCCTCTGTTATCGCAAACAACTTTAATCTGTGGTCTTCCAGTACTAAATGATGAATTTTTTCAATGATCTGGGGAGTTTTGATTTCCATAGGGTATCCAAAGGGAGCCTCACCACTAGTGCTCATACGTCCCATTTTAAAGTCTGCAACCTGCATTTTAATCATTGCATATGAAGGGGCAGAATCTTTCAATGTACTGTCCATTTCCTTTTTGATTTCCTTAGGTGGTAAGCCTTTCAAATGGAAGTATTTAATCATTGCTTGTCTTTCCAAATCCTGCATTTTCGTGAAACCTCTACATTTGTCTTGTTTAAAATGCTGTCATTCAAAAACTAAACAAGCTATTGCCCTGTAGCTGTGGACCAGCTAGTCTAGAGTTACAGGTCGAATAATGGTTTTGTGCCGTTGAGGACCGTCTGCACACTAGTCTAAAGCATGTTGCCGAGCCTACACTCTCAGTCACGCGCAGTGCACTGAAAATGGTCAGTATCGTGGAGAGGTTTGACCGAGTAATATCGTGTTCTAACGCTTCGTTGTCGACACGTTAAAATTTTACAAGTTTTATTACATTTTGTAACTGTGATTATTAATCGCACTGTGTATATATTTTCTTATTTAGACAAAAATGCCCCCAATTCAAAGTAAACTTGGTGGGAAAACACTTCACAGCCAAACACATGAAGTTGTTAATGTCCATCTCTTTATGAAACGGGAAGCAGCTTCTGGCGACATGCTAATACCAGTGAAGAAAGTACAAGAGAGGGTGAGCGCAGCAACAAAAGTTCCTGAAAGAACAGTCCGTAAAATAATTAAAGAAGGTGCAAAATGTGAGGAACAAGGGACCTCCTTTGGAACACCTGGAAAGGTACATCGTGTACCAAAAAGGATCACTGACATTGATGATTTTGATCGGTGTGTAATTCGCCAAACAATTTATAATTTTTATATTCTGGAGAAAACTGTGCCGACTGTTAAAAGTCTGCTCCTGAAACTTCAGGATTCAATAAACTTTAAAGGGGGAAGCACAAGTTTGAAGACTATTTTACGTGGCATGGGGTTCAGATGGAAGAAAACAAGGAACAATAAGGTCTTGTTACAGGAAAGACATGACCTAAGAGATTGGCGCGTGTCATATTTATGTGCCATAAAAAAGTTTAGAGACGAAGAAAGGCCGATTATCTATGAAGATGAAACTTATCTTCATAGCACTCACACAAGACCAAACAAATGGAGCAACGAGAGCAGCTCTGGTTTATTAGTTCCTATTCCAAAGGGACCAAGAGTCATTATAGTCTATGCAGGAGGATAATTGGGCTTTGTTCCAGGAGCATTTTTTATGTTCCAGTCGAATAAAAAAACTGGAGACTATCATGAGATGAATGGGAGAAATTATAAAAAATGGCTAATTGAGAAGCTAATTCCTAATTTACCTCCTAAATCAGTTTTAGTCATAGATAATCATAACCTGCAGATTGATAAAGCTCCTACAAGCTGCTCCACAAAAAGAGCTATGCAAGAATGGCTTAAAGCAAGAAACGTGCCCTTTCAAGAAAAAATGTTGAAAGTAGAGCTTTATAGCCTCATCAAGGCACATAAGCCATCACAAAGCGTACGTGATCGATGATCTCTTATCCCAGCATGGCCATTCAGTGCTGAGGTTACCACCCCACTCACCCGACCTAAACCCCATAGAACTTATTTGGGCCGACATCAAACAATGGATAGCAGGTTGTAACACAACTTTTAACTTACAAGATGTCATGAATTTGTGTGAGCAAAGGGTTGCAGATATTGGTGAAGAAAAGTGGAAAAATGTGTGTCTGCATGTTGAAAAAATTGAAAACGATTACATTGAAAAAGAAGGAATCTTCGAAAATGTAATTGAGAGCTTCATAGTATAACTATCAGAAAACAGCGACAGTAATTGCAGCGAAGGAGAGGAAACAGAAGACGAAGAAGGGGAGAAAGAAGAATTTCATGATGCTGATAGTGAGTTGTCAGGTGTAGAATATCTGGCAGATGATTAGAATGCCTTGTTGACTAAACTCTGTGCGTTTGCATGTACGTGAGTGCGTGCGTTGGAAGCGAAGAGAAACAAACTGGACCAGAATATTTAAAGTTGTTTATAATTACAATATTAACCTCGTGTTCTGTGATGAGTGCAATAAGTTGTTCACCCGTGAGCAGCACGACCTCGCAGCCACCAGAGCAGCCTCATTCTGAGAATGAACAACAATTCGGTGAGTCACATTATACCATGTTTACTTTCTTTTATTCTTTTTGCTGATTTATTTTCAGCTGTTTTCTGTTTTACTGTTTATTTGCCATTACATACACAACATTTACAAGACTAAATACACCCATACCCTGCCGAGGCGGGAGTCGAACTGCAGCCCTCTACGTGACAGGCCACCAGTGGCAAACACTAAGGACCATGGCCACGAGAACCGGCTAACTCTCTTTCAGGTGCTAAAAGCCACAATGGCATCACCTCAGATTTTTATTTTCCCATAAATTAAAACATTTGTGATATCAAAGTAGTACAAGTAGAAACGTAAAGAACATAAAGAAGTAAAGATGTGCAAGTGCTCATATATCTTAAGGTATGCGATTGACTAAAGCAGAGTTTGCGAAATATGGTCGTGCTGTATTGTCTCCCATCTTCCAGCGCCAGCAGAAGTTGCAAGTGTCTTTTGGGTATAGACTCTCCTCAGTGTGCGAAGAAAGTAGGTCAGCGGCACAGAACCGCTGTCCAAGCTGTAAACTATATGATAAATTAGCCCAGTGGCGCCATCTCTATGTGAGGCCCAGGACTTATCTGCTGACCCTTGTATATGTTCACATTGTATAGACCAATTTTAAGCTGGGTGGCTAAACATGTCCATATGGGAAAGACGATAACCTTGTTCTTAGTAATAGAGCACTACAGGCACTTAACGCTAATAATATGAAATGATAATCGGGAAGGAAACATTTGGGGACTAACTTAGGGTACAATTACCAATGATGAGGATTAAGAAAATACCTATGTGCATCAAACAATCTGGTAAAAATTGCTGATTGCAGCAGTGTCTACCTGTCTTCATTGATTGAAAAATGTAGGAATTTTGTATTTTTCAGTATTAAAATACTGGAGTATACTATCTCTGACAACAGTATCATTACTTTGCAAATCAATTGAGTTTTTCTAGTGATAATTTCACAAATTTTTCCTTCTTTCGAGAATAATATATTTTTTTAGCAATGAATGAGAAAATTTCTATTATTTTTAGTCTGCTTAGATAAATACACATTTACTACAAATTACATAAATTTAACTTTAACATTCATATCTTCATAGCATGAAGCTAGAAGTCATGAAAAATTATTTAAAAATTTAACGAAAACAATATGATGTAACACTTCACAAAGCCATTACAGTGACATGATGCGCACTGAAATAACAGCTAAGCAGTGCCAAAAAAAAACTGACACCACAGCATCCGACTGGTCCGTGATAGTGAGAACTGTTTGTCTTATGCTAACTGAAATGTTATTTATTGGATACCACACCGTGCACAGCAAAAAACTCCTATTATGCTGACTAAAGGTACTGAGAAGATTGAACTCCTTGGAAGCTACTTTCAGACATTACATTAACATGAAAATACTGTCCTTAGTCTCACCATCTTATCGGTGCAGGCGTGTAATATGGGCTGAAGAGATTAAAAATGGGAAGACAAGGTGAAATTTGTGTGAACTCCTGCGCTGAAGAATATCGAGAACAAGGATTTTATATAGATGCTAATGATCTTGTGATGTGTAAATTCTGTAACACAAGAACTGAATGGAAGAGGTGTGATTCCTGTGAAATGCATATAAAAACCAAGGCTCATCTAAAACGAGTGCAAGATGCAGTTAAAATAAGTAATCCATCTAAAAGGCAACTCACTATCAGTGATTCGCTCCAAGCCCAAAAAATGCGTAAAAGCGACAAAGTGGAGTTCATTACGAACACAACGCAAATGTTTATGAAGGTATGGCTGTTGCTACTGTTAATTTTATAATTACATTATTGTTACGTATTATATGACTGTGTCGTTGCGATCTGTTTCGCACCTGGATTGTGTTTAATGTTCATGGATCATTTTCCAATCACCTGATTTATTAATTAATAACTATTACCCAATTATATTATTAAAATTCCTCAAAATGTTTCTTAGATTATTCAAACTGTTACAAAAAAGAACTTAAATCCAGTTTTATACAATAGTTTTAAAATTATAAAATTAAAGCAAGTGAATGTTTAAAAGTAGAGGCCATACACGAGTGCAAGTAAATGCATCTGAAACCAGTGGTATTTCCTGTGATTCTGATTTTCTTCTTTGTTACAAAGAGCTTTGTGACATTGTTAAACAGCAAAGCGATGATGGTAGATGTAGTAACAGCACTCTTGACATTGAAGACAAAAGCTGATTCTTACCGCAATTTCTGTGAAAAGTTCCTTCAGTGTCTTTGGTTGCAGATGTCAAACGCTGACAGTGAGAGATTTTTCTCTTCTTATAACTTAGTTGTGAGAGACAAAAGAACAAGTATGAAAAGCGAAAATGTCCCAACTTGTATGCTGCAGTTTGGCGATGTCTGATGTGTGATATTTGATTTTATTCATGTTACCTACTGTCTGCTGATTTCAAATAAAATATTTTCCTTTGGAAAAAAGGGGTTTTAACAGTTGTGTTACTCTAGTTACGTGTTACTTTTTATTTCAGCCATGTCATTACACATTAATTCTTCTCAAAAATTTGCACAAAATTAAGGCAAATTTATGGTAATATATTTACTACAAAACACCACCAATTAAAATCATTAATGCAAAGTTTATAAATAATTGTCGCCACAAAATCTTGCCTCTGATTATAGGGAATATGGCAAACAAATTATTCAAACATAAGCAGAAATTCAGCGTCTCGTTTATATGCATATTTCAGATACATTAATATGCCTAATAGGATAATAATGGATGTATAATCCAAGTAACTGAAAAGATGAATAGGTCTGACAGGGACAAAACCAGTCATTTATCTCTCCCAGCTAAAACCAAAAGCAGTCTAAATGAAACTCTGAATCATATGCAATCCATATCTAGATTTTCATAAAGGTGATATACAATAAGTATTAGAAATTCTCTCTAGTGTACTTTAAGTTGTAAATGGTATCAGGAAGAGCCATTCAGAACAACCAATTTTCAATTGTAATCCTGCAGAATGTGAAATAAGGCAGAACACTATTCAGTGAGGAGCTTACATCAATAAAACGTGTAACACAATATGTCGAAACAGTCTGCAGAAAATAATTGCGGTCTTCTTTATATTGTCTTTTCTTATGCTGCCCCTGGATAGGTGAAGCCTGAGAGATTGCCAACATGACTCAATATTGTTAGTGTGAAAGATGTTAACCTTTTCCTTTATTTTCATATCCTATATTAAAAAAAGGTACCAATATGTTAGAGGTGGTACAATGCATATGCCATAAACATATAACATGTTAAGTATGACATGTTCAATGTCATACAATGAGCTTTGTTCACGGTGGAGACCTGACAAACAAATGAAACTGAACTGTGCCATACTTTAAAGAAAAAGTTTACCAAACATTGTTTTGTAAATGAAACAACTGAAACCTTAGAAAAAGAGAACAATTGAATAAGCATCAATAAGTCCAAGGTTGCATGAAAAACAGGACTAGTGCCACTGAAATCTACACATTTTAGTAGTCGCTCCATCACATTGTAGTGCATAAAAATGCACTATAGGACACAGTGATATTGAGGGAACTCTCACAGCAAACAAACAGGAGTGGTATACTGAAGCATGTTGTAATGACTACACATTACCAAATGCTTTAAAACTAC
This sequence comes from Mantis religiosa, assembly GCA_030765055.1. Taxonomy (NCBI): domain Eukaryota; kingdom Metazoa; phylum Arthropoda; class Insecta; order Mantodea; family Mantidae; genus Mantis; species Mantis religiosa. Next base: position 3,775,221 of record CM060950.1, on the reverse strand, counting down.
TTCTTCATGGAGAATGAAGTACTTACTATCAGACCACACAGAAATCTTTGATTCCCTTCAGATGATGTTTTGAGACAATCATTACATGTACACCAGAACATTTCACAATTCACTGCACACACTGTGGAATGGCTCCCTTAGAAACCCCAATCTCTGTATTACAATTTCCCGAGAGATTCTTGCAGTCAGCAAAATAACTCTTATTCAGCCACCATGGAACTCAATTCAAGGCTCTACTAATTGATTGCACTAGACTGATAACACTTCAAACAAATTATATATTGAATTTTGAAGATGCCAGTGAACAAATAATACCAAGAATCTATTAAGCTTTAAGTTATAATAGACAAAAGAACTTTTGGTGATTCTTTAGAATATGTCGCTCAAGAAATTTTGTCCAAGTTCAATATCAGAGAGGCATGCACGAGGGATGATGCAACCTGTCAAATGGCCATGCAATTGCAGTGCTGCTCACAGGGTTATTTGCGTGTACATTTATTCCCAACCTCTGCACCAACATCCCAAGTATCTGTTTTGCAGATGTTCAAAACTTTACATGGCTCATTATTAGAAAGGAAGCAGCTTAACTGTAAAATCTAAAAATAACATCCTGCCGGGCCCCTAACATTCAGAATAAAGTTTTTAGGTGGTAGTTGTGTCTGATACCAATGGCTCAATTTATAAGTTTCATTCATCTTACGCCTTTGTGCAATGAGGAGCAGTGCATTCAGTTTCTTTACAACTAGTCTTTTAAGAACAAGAATACTATGCCTGGAGTGCGATGCCATCCTACATCCCATAACAAAACGGTATCGCATATTTCAAATATTTTTGTGCAGGAGAGGACATGCAGAAGACCCAGTCAACAAAAGTCTACACTAACAATACTGAGTCATGTTGGCAATCTCTCCGGCACTGCCTATCCAGGGGCAACATAAGAAAGGACAATATACAGAAGACCCCAGCAACTGTTTAAATATTCATTGACTACATTACATTGGTTTTAGTGTTGGCAACAAAAACTAACGTGGTTGCTGGATGAATGTTGGCAGGCGTGAAAATTGTCTGCTTATGTCAGCAGGTGCACAGTAAGTACTTTCAGACTTTGATTTAATTTTCTGCATTATAAAAGAAAAGTATTTATTTCTGAGGATGAGTATTTATACTAATGAATAACGTAATAACATAGTTATTCGCAACATAACTGTGGTGTATGCCACATCATAAAGCAGTTAAAAATAACCCTGTAAGCAGCACTGCAGGGTTATCTCAGCCCTTGTGCATGCCTCTATGATGTTGGACTTAGATAAAATTTCTTGATGGACATATTCTAAAGAAGAGCCAAACTTTCCATCACGTGCTTTGTGCCATGCTGATTAGATTATGCACCAAGTTTTATTTTTTAATGTAATCATTGTGAAACAAAAGGCTGCTTATTATTTTTCTCTTTTGATTTCTTTAACCAAAATTGAATAAAAAATATACAAGTTTAGCTGGCTCTTCTCATCCTTCCAACTCCTCTGCAAAGTACACCATCAGTGGTCATAACACATGCATTATATAGTAAATGAGGTGGGATTTTACAGCCTGGTTTGTAAATCATGAACAATCTATGTTGAAAATGGTGGTTATGTGATGGCACCTGGATTGATCACCCTTTCTATTAGTTAAAACATGTTAACTCTTCCGATATCACACAGCAAATCAGAGATGCAATAAATTTTAGCCCTCTTAAAATTACTATAAAATAAATATTCATATATGGGCAAATTTCAGTAGGACAACTGCTAACACATTATATACTCACTCCTCATGTAATATGGAGGAATTGTTTAATATCCCAATCAACAGGTAAATTTTCATTACCAGGAGCAGATGGCATATTAAGATAATTTGAATAAGTTACCGTTAACCTATTGTGATGTATGCTCTGATGATGTTTGAGCGGTGATGGGAGTATTACTGTAGTAAAGCATTTACCTTAGTGAGGCATTTCAATGTCTCTGAACTTTGCTCGTCGCGAGGACCCAACGAACAAAACCAGTTAAAGCAAAAACAAAATGGTAAGTTAATTTGAGCAACGTGTTGCAAGAAATAAATATTCCTACTAAGTTAATAGACATGGTACATATTGTATTGTCACTCTTAAGTCGCTTGGCTCACATAGTTGTTGGCTGAAACCAGCAATTACTTCCGTTAAAAGTCATGATCTTTTTCATACAGTGCATGCACATAAAAATTAAAACCCGTTTGTCTTACCTCTATAGGAGTTCTTACAAACTGTTCAGAAGGCGATCTCGGGTCGCAGACAGATTCGACAAGAGCTACTTCGTTTTTAATTACTGCAATGTCCTGCTCTCGGGCAACATTCTGCATAACTGCAGATGTATTTCCCTTTGTTCGCAGAAACATGTGGAAATATCAATCACTAATATATTGAAATATTTATATTTAAAGTATATTGTTAATGGTTTTCAGACACTGAATTCCCTTGACACAATAATCTAGAGCAATCTTAAGAACAACTTCAACTTAAACCAGTTTGAAAAACTGCTTTAACGGTAATTTAATTCAAAATTCAGTGTTACAAACTCATCGTGACCTCATGCTACGAAGATCCAAAGAATAACGAAACTTAAGCTCTCTGGTATTTTCTAAGTAAACAGCATTGCCGAAACCTAATTTTCATTTATTAATTAAAAGAAACTAAAGAAAATCATCTTTTAGAGCTTTAAGAAGTTGAATATGCCAAGAAAAGTTCACATGTTACTATTTCATTGTTCACAGTTGTGTGCATTGACTAAGTTATAACCACAGAATACAGCAGCACAATGTTACTTATTGCAGCACCCACGCCTATAAGATACGCTCTATGCGATACATAGCAACAGGTGATTGCGCTGCAGTCCACATAATACTCAGCCCGTTCCTTACTAGCTGTGGTTACTAGACAGGACATAACTATTGCTACTAAATAATCAAATGTAACAAATTTCAACTTTGATTTTGAAACTAACTTCATTCGTTTGAAATCTCGTTAAATCGATTACCTAATATTTCTAATCAAATTGGCAAATTTGCTGCATTTGAATCAAATGCCATAGTTACATATATAATTGTTTTTATGGTTTTTCTATTTAAATTATCCGCTCAATAGGAATCTGCCAGTTACATTGTTTTGTATTTCCTCCTTAATATGAGGTAAGAGCTTGTAGATGTCCATATTATTAAATAAAATAATAATGTCAGTGACGTGGCGAGCCATGGCACGCTGAAGAAATACTGCCTTAAACTTTCATTACTCGTGTATGTGAAAAGTGTCAACTAGAATAATTTTTTCATTTATGTAGCTTTCAGAACAGGGTTACAAGTGTGTGGGTTCAAGGAATGCCTAAAAAGTAACTTTTCTTTGTTTCAAATCTAGAGTTACTCTACCATTGGTCGCGTAATGGTTCTGAACACTGAAATATTTAACTTGATTAGTCGTGTGGGCTATGTATTGTGACTTTGTGGGTTCGTAGAATTAAAAGGCCGAGTTGCAGAAATTAAAAATCTCCTTTAGTTTCGCAGAAATACTCTTATAGATTACAGCAGCATTACGTTACATACACCATTAGTCTACCAAGGTCGATCATAATAGCAAACAATGAGAGCAGATTACATCATTAGCTCTCGTTACAATAACACTTCCAGCTGTCTCGTTTCACAACTGTTCACAACTGACTCACTTTGCGAGCCGTCACATGCTTAAATACCTATTTCGTAAATTCGAGATATTTCTGGACTAAACAATAATCGAATGTTCTATCACCATCCAGAAGTGTAACCCTATCGGTGCCGGCGGCTCTTTTATCTCGCGCTATCATTATTTTTTCCGGCATACTCCTTATCTCCAGGCTTTTTGTGTACACAAGCCGCGCTATCGCGATCGGGTTCATAACACTGCTCCCTCCTCAAGGCTGGTCGTCTCGAAGCGGGCCAGACGATCCAGGTGTACCACCATCTTCCCAAGGGGCACCTTCTGGTTGCGGTAGACCACATCGTTAGTACTCTGCAACACCCTGTACGGTCCTTGCCATGGCTGTTGAAGTTGTCGATTGTTCGGATTGCTCCCAGGTATCCTCCTGAAGTACATGCGTGCACTTCTTCCACGACCTCCGGGATCTTACTTCGGGGAAGTACCAACTGTTGTCTCTGCGTCTTCCCATTGGACGATTCCCATAACTGGAACAGCACGCCCTCTCTGATCTTCAGTGAGTCCCATTGGGCCCAGTACGACTTGTAGGTGGCGCTCCTCGGTGCGATGTCCTGCCAGGTCGGTCTTGTCCCTGCCTCCACTACTCTCAAGAGTGGCCCCAAGTCTGCGTCCACCAGCTGCTCCCTCCTGAGGCCTGCGCTATCCCAGCCATCCGCAGGCACTACCGTGACTACTCGGACTACTGCGGCACGTCCCTTCTCTTCCACTCTTGCGAATTGGCCGCACTCCTCTGGCCGGGTCTCCGTGACATGGCCTCTGCGTTACCGTGGTTCTTCCCTCTACAATGTACAGAGGCGAAGTCGTCCTCCTGCAGCCTCTGAACCCAACGTGCTGTCTGGACTTCCAGGTTTCTAAAGCTCAGTAGCCAGGTTTGGGCGGAGTGGTCAGTCCTCAGGTGGAATGGCTGACCGTACAGGTACTTGTGGAAGTGCTCCAAGGCCTTTACTACCGCCAGTAACTCTCACCGGGTGACACAGTAGTTCTTCTCTGCCTTGGCTGAAAATGCGCTGATATTGTCTCAGAAGTTGTCGAACCTTCTCGAGCTGTTCTGCGGTCAGGTGATCGGCCACCCTCTCCACGGGCTCGCACGTCCCCATCTCCGTGATCGATGTCCGCTAGGTTAAGCAGCCTCACTGGCACCACTTGGCACGGCAACAATGTTCTTCATTTGCTGTCCTTCCGGTCGCGCCGTCACCACCACCTCCTTTCTCGCCGGGACCCACGTCTTCCTTCAAGATGATCCTGCAGATTCCAAGGCGTTCTTCGTGTTGCCAGAGTATGACCTCTTTTCCATTGAGCCGCAGGACCTTCCTGCCACCGTCGTCGTCGCCTTGTGGCTCCTGAAGACATCCAGTCCCAGTATCAACTCCTCAGCCACCTCCGCGACGTACAACCACTGAAGCACGGCACTCCGTCCCAAGGTCAACTGCAGCAGGGCCTCCCTCTCTACGCTCAAGGTTTCGCCCGATGCGGTCACTAGCTGGTATGGTTGGTTCGGTTTTCCTGACGGCGAACCCCTAGCTACGTCGGGTCTGATGACGGTCATGGCTACCCCGGTGTCTACGACCACGCAGCATGGCTTCCCTCGTAACCAACTGTCTGCGATGAGGCTGTCATTCATCCGTCGGCTGACGGAGCGCAGTGTCACTAGAGGAGATGATGTAGACGGCGCCGACTTGCTCCTCGCCACGCCGGAACTTACTCGTTCCTACGGCTGCTTTTCCTGGTGTCGGTAATCTTCGCGGTCATCGTCGCGCTTAAGTTACTATTTGCAGCTTCCGTCTTTGTTGTTAATTCGATCTTCATTTCTTCCATCTTCTCGGTGATGTTGTCGGCGTCCCACTTCCTGACACCAATTGTGACTTTGTGGGTTCGTAGAATTAAAAGGCCGAGTTTCAGAAATTAAAAATCTCCTTTATTTTCGTAGAAATACTCTTATAGATTACAGCAGCATTACGTTACATACACCATTAGTTTACCAAGGTCGATCACAATAACAAACAGTGAGAGCAGATTACATCATTAGCTCTCGTTACAATAACACTTTCAGCTGTCTCGTTTCATAACAACTGTTCACAACTGACTCACCTTGCAAGCCGTCACTTGCTTAAATACCTATTTCGTAAATTCGAGATGTTTCTGGACTAAACAGGAATCGAATATTCTATCATCTTCCAGAAGTGTAACCCTTGTTACAGGGTTTATGTCGAATCGTATTGATGGATGACGAATTATGCCCCTCGTTGAGGTGACCATTTGGAACAGGGTTGAAGTGGTTTGGGTAGATTCCCAACGTCAATGGGTGATGGAGTAATTATATCCCTCAATGTGGCAACATTTTGGTGGATGGAATAGATGGTTCTTGAAGTCCCAGCTTACCTCGGCGTGACTTCAGTCGGTTGAGCAAAATATCTTCTTTTACAGGGGTGGTACGGCGGAAGGAAATTTTACGTAAAATGAGTAATCATTTTTCTCTGTATTAAATAATGTAGAAACTTTTATTTCCTTACTTCAATCAACACCAGTTCGAACAAAATGTATGATACAACATTTATAACACTATTCTTACACAAGATTCACTTGATGTGACGCGTTTATATCTGGATGCGTGCAAGAATCAAAAGTTTTATACGGTTGTTCACTACCGTGTATAATAATTAAATTGTGTGTCTTCTAGCGATGATATTTAATGTAAAGATTATCTAGTTATATTCGATGATTGTTATGAGAATAGACTTATATTCTTCCGCACACAACGGCGTTTAAGAAGAGAATTTTACATCCGTTCACGGTGACTGTTAGGAGAAGAATAATCAGTTCATCTTCTTCTACACATTAGCATTTCGCTAATAGTTCGACCCCCCTAGAGGAATATTGAATATCCTCCATGGCAACGTAAAATCTTTTATATCTGATTGGTCCACGTTTTACGATATACGCGTCACACCAATCCCAAATAAGTTTGTTATTCAACACTTTTGTGACGTCATTTCCACTTACATAGCTTCTCTGTGCATGACTCACTCTACTTAACCTCACATAATACAATATTTGAAACACTTTGGGGACAACATAAAATAACTGTTTCACCCTATAGGTGCCGGCGGCTCTTTTATCTGGCGCTATCATTATTTCTTCCGGCATACTCCTTATCTCCAGGATTTTTGTATACACAAGCCGCGCTATCACGTTCGGGTTCGCGACAGTAGATTAGATTAGATTGATTTGCGTTCAGGAGGTTCACTTGTAGCCAGAAAAGGCTGTGAACATTGAACATGGCCAGAGGTATAAAGATTCATTGCATATATATGTACAAAAGTTAACATAAGACACATATAGTATACAGGCAATATGAACAACAATATGGAAAACAAAGCAGGGATAACTATATATGATACAAAATGAAACACTTTTTAAACCAGCTTTCACTTGGCTTATGCCAGTACGTCTCAACCTTTTTGCAATGGATACCATTCTTGTTATTTATTAAATACATATACATTAAAAATAAACTTTCAACTTGCATCAAATATTTATAAGTAATGATTTGTCTTTGGAATAGTTAGATACTACTTATAGAGCTACAGAAGCATTATCAGGATAATTTGTCATTTAGATAATCTTGTACAGAATAAAAAGATTTTGAGCAAAGGTACTCTCTGACAGCTTTTTTAAAAGCACTGAAATTATCAACTTTTTCTTTAAGAACATTAGGAAGTGCGCCAAATACTTTGATAGTTTCATAATACACACCTTTCTAAAAGCAAGAAAGTTTAGCACTGGGATAATGGTATGTAGCCCAGCCACGTTGTTTTTGTAAGTGCGCATCTCCTTCTGCTTTTATGATGCTGGGGGTTTTGGTAGCTTCTTGATGGAATATGTTCTAAGGGGTTAGTTGGCTGTAATACATTTTAGCTAGACAGTACTTTTTGTTATTTGCGATTAAACTCAATTGCGCACAGTTAATCTAACACTTTTTGAAATAGCCACCAAGAGAAAGGTCTCATCAGTGCGATCAATGCTATGTGTATTTTTTATGCGAATCAGAAGTAAAATAAAATCAAACGCCGCTTGATTCTTGTGACAATATCTTGGGAGCTCATAAAGCCTCAAATAGCAAGAACAGCTGAACTGAAGACTGTATCAGTCTCACTAAGAATGCGTGCTAAGATTTTTCTCGAAATATAAGTCACACAGCTTCACAACAAGGTAGGGAGGTGTCACTTCTGTAGAAGAAGCCAGGATAAATCTACCAAGAAGGGTTGCAACATTTATCAAACAAAGATTTGCAATAATCATTCCACGGCGGTGTGCAAAGGGTGTCTACAAGAAAAATTGTAAACCACATGGTAATTTTGTTCTTGTGTCATATTTTGAGACTATTACTACACATTTATATGGTGATTGTTGGAGCAATGTAAATATTTAATACATTCTGTATCAGATATTGTTGTTTTCACTATTACTAACTTGATTAATATGATTCAGGAATGTAAAGGAGCACTTTAAACGAGTTTACCGTATACTTTACACGACACTAGTATACTTTAATTTAATATCAAATTATCTTGTAACAGCTCATACAACTCAATCTGAATGTGGATAAACACTATAAAGAAATATAGGAATATCTGAGAAGGTTATTAAAACAATTATAAACAATTCATAAAACCAATTTTATATGCGCTACATATGGTGACTTTGTGGGCTCGTGAAATGAAAAGTCCAATTACACAAACTCAACAATGTTCTTTATTTCCACCGACTTACAGTTGAACACTTGCCAATTACACAAAATTACGTAATGCACACAATTACGATTCACCAGTTCGTCCGTTACCGTTCAGATGCACGTACACAATTACGCACAGTCTTCTCGTTCATTAACACGGCGCTCCTTCGCTAGCACGTCAAACACTGACACACACTGGCTGTCTGCAACCCCCTTTTTATAGGAATATCGCCGTCTCTTCCCGACTTCTCTAGTTTCCACCCGAAAGTTCCAGATGGCCGTGGGAAAGGGGGAAGGGGCCGCCCGCGCAAGTGACATTTCCTCTAATCGTCCCCCTCAGTTAGTGACAGAGACTGATGAGTGGGAGTGGCCCAGCTGCCTAGGGTCCTTTCCAGCGGCCGCCGGTCCTGTCTTCCGCTAATTGGGTGACAATATGTAGCCCATTCGACCACTCACGTCACAAATCATCACGCGAATACTCGAGGGTTAAATGAAGACTTTGACGCGAGTCTCTTAACAATTTTCAGTGGCCTTTAATGGCAGGGATATCTTATTGCGATGACTTCACCCTCTCAAGTATCACAGAGTACTTCATGCGTCGCCATTCAGGGAAGTTGCACAGTCTCTAGCAAATTAAATAGTATAATTCCAGAAAGGTTTCCCATTTATACACAATAACTTAGCACGGTTTTAATAATTTTACTTTATTCACATAATAATTCATCTACACTAATACATAGTCATCTGTCGAGTCATCAGTATCATACTAGTCAATGCATTCCATCCCATTGACTTCAATATAACACTGATACACATGATTTGAAATCTTACCATGTATTTTAATTCCCTTAATTTGTTGTATTAATAGTTGCATTGGGAAAGGCGTAGTCTCAGCGGTTTTAAAATAGTTAAAAGTGACCCCAGTATATAAAAGAGGAAATAAACAAAAATTAAATAGTTACAGGCCAATATCTGTAAATCCCACAGTAGCAACATTTTTTGAATCCCTTATAAAACAGAAACTAAAAAATTATTTTCAGATTCTAAATCTTTTTAGTGGTAGTTTGGGTACCCACAAGGTGGCTCAACCATAGTTTCAGTTGAGTCGCTAGTGGAGAAGATTCACGAGGCGTTTGAAGATGGAGTTACAGCAGATGTTACACTATGTGGCTTTAGTATAGCTTTAATTGTGGAAATCCTGAAATGTTGATAAAGAAATCGGAATACGAATAAGAGACCATAACGTAAACATTTTCAAATCCTACCTGGAAAATCGACAAGTAGTATCAGTCGGAGGGAAAACATCTCGGGTATTAAAAGTACCAACTGGAGTTCTACAGGGATCAGTTCTAAGTTACCGGGTGTGCGTGCATGCCATGCGGGGAAGCCGGTAGAGCCTGTAGCATCTTTCTGAGGATCTATAGTTCCCTAGAGACCTAACCAGGGCGCTCTGATGTTGAGGCCAACTCGCGTAGAATTTTTTGGCCCGGCGCCTAATGAGATCTTCCACATAGCGGAGAGATGAGGCTTCGTGAAGGTATCTCACGGGAAAGCTACAGCAAACAGAATAGATGGCCCTAAGGCATCTATTTTGTACACGCTGAAGTTGTCGCAGATTGGTTCCTGCGGTCATGCCCCAGATCTCATACGCATAAAGCATCATTGGAAGAATTAAAGCCTGAAAAATGGGCAACTTAAGGGGTGTCGGCATTCCTGACCGTATCATGGGGTATAACGAAGCCGAAGCGCCGTATGCCCGATGAGCTACTTCCTGGATGTGACCCCGAAAAGTTAGGCCCGTGTCCAACCTTACACCTAGATACTTAAGGGAGTTTGTCCACTCTATCCTTCTGCCGGAATAGTTAAAGGAGGGGAGGTTGGCGGGAAAGTGACGCTTGGTGAAGAGTATGGCTTGGCTTTTCTCCGGGTTGATGGACAATCGCCAAAGCCTACACCAGTCGTGAATGAGGCTTAGCTGTCGCTGTATTGGGTTGAAAGCTCTGCGTGCGTTTCTATCTGTGTTGTATAGCAGCACATCTTCTGCATACTGGGCTATGTTGACATGTAGCTCCGTGGGGAGATCCGCCATATACACGCTAAAAATTGTGGGGGATAAGATAGAGCCTTCGGGGACGCCACCTCTGATAGGTCGTCTGGCAGATAGCTCTCCCGCCACAGTGACTGTGAAATGTCTGTGTTTAAGGAAAGTATGTAGAAGATGTATCATATGTGTAGGAAGCCCCAGGGTGATTAACTTATGAAGGAGACCTGTATGCCAGGTGGTAGAGAAGGCCTTCTCGACATTCAGAGACATTGCCGCGGTGTATGCCCTTTCCTGGAAACCCAGGGCAGCGGCATGCACCAAACGGAGCAGCTGCTGTGATGTCGAGTGCGCAGGTCGAAAACCAAACTGATGGGGAGGATTAGCTTGAATGTCCCCCAGTAGGGGCGACAAGCGGGCTAAAACAAGCCTCTCGAAAATTTTCGAGAGAACTGACAGGAGACTAATGGAGCGGTAACTGGTGGGGAGAGCCGGATTTTTACCGGGCTTCAAAATGCAAATCACCCGAGCCTCCCTCCACTGTCGTGGAAAGTGGCCCAGGGTGATACACATGTTAAAAACCCGAGTAAGAAAGAGCACGGCTTTGAAGGGAAGGTGACGGAGTATGATAGGGTTCAACCCATCAGGTCCCAACGCCTTTTTGGGATTTAGACGCCGGAGTACGCCCTGGTGCTCACTGGGTCTAATGACAGGAAGTCGGTCCTCCTTAGCAAGAGGACGTCGAAGATACCTACGTACCTCCTGCTTGACGCGGCCAGTGAAGTCTAGGTCCTGGGAGTCATCTCGTGGCCTCATGGTCCTCTCTAGGTAGTCGGCAAACACATTTGCTTTGGCTTGGGGTTCATACGCCAGGCCTTGGGTGCCTTCGACAGGGGTAGTTGGTGCTCCTCCGCGATTCCGGAGTCCTTTTGCAAGCATCGACCCCTCGCCATTCTCAAAATTCACTCGAGACACCAAGTCCTCCCACGCACGCGCACGGTGCTCGCGTGGGCGAAGTCGAAACTCTCGGCGCAAGCGCACGAGCAAAACTTGATTATGGCGAGTGCGGTGCCGCTGATAGTCTGCGAGCCACCCAAGAGCGGCGGATGAGTAGATGGATGTCTAGCGGGATGACGTGAGGGTGTAGAGGTGCTGGAGTATAAACGGTGAGGTTACGAACAGTTCGTCCTACGATGGAGGTGAAGGAAGATATCGCCGTCTCTAGGGTT
>CM060950.1:3698462-3755962 GCA_030765055.1 Mantis religiosa | reverse complement strand
ATAATAATAATAATAATAATAATAATAATAATAATAATAATAATAATAATAATAATAATAATAATAATAATAATAATAATAATAATAATAATAATAATAATAATAATAATAATAATAATAATAATAATAATAATAATAATAATAATAATAATAATAATAATAATAATAATAATAATAATAATAATAATAATAATAATAATAATAATAATAATAATAATAATAATAATAATAATAATAATAATAATAATAATAATAATAATAATAATAATAATAATAACAGGAACAGGGACGGGGACGGGGACGGTGACGGTGACGGTGACGGCGACGGCGACGGTGACGGTGACGGTGACGGTAACAGAAACAACAGTAACAACAGTAACAGTAACAACAGTAACAGTAACAGTAAATGGAATTTAGGCGCTTATGTGCCAAGGCTGTCTAGGGATATTCCCTGTTCAGCCGCGAGTTTGTTTTGTATGAGTGTGGGGCAGAAGTTCTTGGGGTTGCGAGTAGGTGTCAGCACGTCGTGGGGTGGAATGAGGATGCGTTGTGAGATTGGAGTGTGGGGTAGATATAGAATATTTCGTCAAGTTTTGAGTCCAGGGTATGATAGGGTCCTCATCTTCTGGGCGGGCTGTCATCCATCGGTCTTGTGGGTCTTTCACCGACTCTGTCTATTGGTCGGATGTTTGTTTTTGTGTTAAGCTCGGCCTTTTCAGGGTTTTTGTTGAGCGTTTTGGTTAATGCATGGCGTTGATACTGTGCATGAGGAGGTCAAGATGTTATTGTAGTTTTTCTTGTTCTGCTTCTTGGATTTTGTCGTAAATGTTGATTAGTGTAATTAACGGTGGGTTTTTATTGTTGGTATCTTCTTCAATTGTCTTCATGTCTTGGGCCATGTTGATTAATTTTCGTCTGTACGGTCTGGTGTGAGCATTGTGGATGTATTTGAGCATTTGTTGTGCAACGTGTTGGTTTATGGGTGCAGTTGTGGTGTCTTTGTAGATTTCGCTTTTCTTATGGTTTGGTAGCATCTTATGGGCAGTGTGTAGGCATCTGCGCTCAAACGATCTCAGTTTCTGCATTGTGGTTTTATTGATTAGGGACGTTATGGCAACAGCTGCGTAAGTTAGGTTGGGTCTGACTAGGCATTTGTAAAGTTTGTGGAGAATTTTGCAGGACAGACCTCTATTGTTGAGTCTGGCTAAGAACGTGAGTGTGGCGTGGATTGGTTTGGCTTTCCTCAGGACCTCGTTGTAGTGCTGGCTGATGGTGAGGTTGTGCTTGATTAGGATACCGAGGTATCTGGCTTTATCAGTGCAAGGGATTTGGGCATTATTCAATGTTAGCTTGGTGGTGCGATGTTTGTGTTTCATGTTTTTCTTGATGATGAGAACTTGCGTTTCCTGAGTGTTTAGCGTAATGCGCCTTTGTTGAGTTGTTGCTCTAGCTGTCTTTTAGCGAGAGGCATCCTTGGGTTTGTAGAGGCCAAAGGTAGTCCTGGTCGCGCGGGGCAATTGTTCTTTTCCCCGTCCGGGTGTCTTCTGCCGCAGTACCTAGCCGCTTTGCGGCTTAACCTGTGAAGTGAGTCAAGATTGGTTGAATTTTGTTCTGCTGGCGGTAGGTTTTTGTTTGTTTGTGAGAAAAATTTGGTGTTAAGTGGTTGCCCTTAAGTGTTCTCTGAAGGCAACAGCTAGGCGGGTTTGTTACGTTCTCCCGTTGGGGGAGGATTTGTTTTAGAGCTTTTGCCCCGTTTTGAGTACGGGTGGCCTGACGCTTGGGCCATCAGGCGTTATGTGAGTTTGGATACGTTTGGGGTTTCCCTTGGGTTAACCAAGGGGCCCCAAGACGTCCTTAGGGAGTTTGTATGATGGCGAGCGTCTTTGCTCCCTCCGGTCATACCTGCCCAGTGAGTTCACCAAAGGGTTGCCATGGGTTTGAATTTTGTCGTACATTGAACGAGCCCTCTCTCGAATGACGTCGACAATGTACGGGATGTTCGAATGTTCATGAAGGATATGGGCGGGAAATCTCCAGTCAGTATCGTAGATGACCCGTAGCGCCCTGTTCTGCAGCGTCTGGAGTCTGACGAAAGTGGTATTCGCCACTGTTCCCCAGATCTCACAGCCGTACAATATCATGGGCGGGATGATCGCCCGATACAGCTGGAGTTTGAGACGGAGTGGCATGGTTGAACGGAATATTGGATATAGGTTCCTGAGCGCGACGTGCCCAAGCTGGACCTTGCCTTTGACGTGCGGAGCGTAAGTTAATTTGCGGTCCAGTGTCACTCCGAGATACTTCGCCGTTTGAACCCATGGGATTCCACGACGCCGTAAAACGAAGTTCTGCTGCAACCGATTGGCTCTGGTTTTCGCCAGGAGAATCGCAGAGCTCTTCTCCGGGTTAATTACCATTTGCCATTTTGCGCTCCATTCGCCAATGTCCCAGAGCTGGGTTTGGATCTGCCGAAAGCTATACCTTGGGTTTCTGTTGACTGCGAAGATCATAAGATCGTCCGCGTATTGACAGGTGTGGGTATTGTGGTGCGTGGGTATGTCAGCCATGTAAGCTGCAAAGAGTGCTGGCGACAGCACGCTGCCTTCCGGCACTCCAGCGCCAATGGACCGCTCTGTAGACAGCTTCCCCTCCATCTTTACTCGGAAGCTTCGGTTTCCGAGGAAACCGGCCACCAAGGAAATTTATGGACGGGGAATTTCATGCTCCAGGAGTTTGTAAATAAGTCCTTCGTGCCAGGTAGTGGCGAATGCCTTCTTCACGTCTAGCAACACTGCTACCGTTTTACACCGTTCCTGGAATCCCAGGGAGGCCTTCTCGGCAAACCGCAGTAGTTGCTGTGTCGTGGAGTGGCCAGGACGGAAGCCAAACTGATGTTCCGGGATTAAGCCCCTTTCCTCTAGGCGAGGAAGGAGCCGGGAGAGGAGCAGTTTTCCGAATACCTTCGATAAAACTGGGAGAAGGCTGATAGAGCGGTAACTGGAAGGACTTGGGTTTGTACTTGCAGGCGAGCCCATATTGCGTACGTTGCGCCTCCGATTGATACCCATCATGTTCCCCTTTTAACATCTGAATTTCATTTATAATACGTAACATCAGAAAGGAGTGTGAGTAAATAGTATCGAGATGTGTGTTATACTTAATTTATTGTAACTAAACTTCAGAACTTGTTATTTGTGATTAACTACAATTTATTTTTACTACGGTTTCAACCAAAGCAACCCAGCGCCATCTGTTGGCAGCTACTATTAATGTGTCGTTCTCTTGGTCTCTGCCAATCGAACTAGTACCATAAAATTCCACACAGCGTTGCGCTTCTGTCGTGCCATCCCTCGCCGAGAAATATGAATGTTCAAAGCGCCTTATTGCCCAATGTAGTATGTGAAATAGCCAATTTCTCTTACAAATTGCAGATCAGGTTCCTATCAAACTGAGATATTGAATATATAGTTATATTTGTAACAGCTGTGGTTTGTAGTGTTCCCCTTCTATATGTCTGGACGTGAATTACCTTAATTACGTGAATTGCTTAGAAGCTCCTGTATAATGATTGCAGTCATTTAATATGCCGTATATCTAGGACACTGGACCACCGGATTTACTTCCCTTCCAAGAAGTTGTGCTACTAAGTTTTACATTTGAAAATGCCTATTGTTCTTCTGCAGGGTTAGAAGTTGTGACTTCAGAACACAGAATGTGGCATGTACACATAGACCAGGGACTTCCTGTCTCACCTAACTTTTTTCTAAGTTAATTATTAAATTAATAATTTTTTCTTATAAAGTATACAAAAAAATGGTCCCTGGCCCTGTAGAGTACTTATTTCATACGAGAAAACTTGCTCTATAATCAGACAACTTTATCATCCAGTACACCGTTTTGTGAACATTTACTAAATTTTATATCAATGCAATTGGTGACAGTTGTTTGCACGGTGCATTACCAAAAACCTGTTTTTAAAACAGTAAACCACGGAAGTAATAGCTAATTACTTGGCATCACAACCTGACCTAACCTCTGAGCTCTTCAGATTTTCGTTTTTAGCAACTGAGAAATTGAGTATCAACAAAATGGAAGCTAGCAAAGCTTCTATACACTATGTCACAATTCAGTACGCTTCACTATGCCTTTTAGTTTCATCATGATTCTGGACTATTATTGTGTTTGCTATTATAAGGCTACTATTCTGTATTTTTCTGACAAGTTTCCTGTGTCCCTAACCCCCTGTACCGAAATGTTGAAGGTAGTAGAATTCCACTCATTAGCCCCTTCCACAATGAAAATGCAGAAAGGTTATCCCCTTTGATCAATGCTCTGTGGACCAAGGGGCAGATGAATTAAATGTAGCACACAGTGAAATCAATGATACAAAACAATGTAATGGCAATATGTATGATGGTGAAGGTTTTGAAATTAGTTTGGAGGGTCAATATAGCAATAAATAACATATTAAATCAAATAAACAATGTGAATGTCAAATCCAGAACTTCCAGAATAGGAATCATACATGTTACTGCAGCACAACCCACTCGATCTAATGTATTGTTGTTTTGATAGATTGAGTCAACATGAAAAATTCAATGCCATGGCCTGGATTTGAACCATGGATCTCCTGGTTTCTGTCCAGTCTCTCTAACCCATTGAGCTACCATGGCCAATGTGCTGTCCTGACATTAAATTCTCCATTTGACTCGTGTATTTCCCTGGTAAACCAGCCATGGCAATGAATTTTTCATGTTGACTCAATCTATCAAAAGCTTAGCCTACATATGGCTAGTATGAGGAAATTATTAATTTAAATCAATTAAGTATTGTTGTTTTGCTTTGTTTAACCTGCATTCTATTCACGTTATCCACATAACTCAGTCTGAACAAGATTTAAACTGCCGATCCCTTAAATGTGAGACAGACACACTATTACGAATGCCACAGAATTTGTAGTGTTTAACGCCCGCTTTTACTACATACGGCACCGCAGGCGGTGACACTGATGATACATGAGATGAAGATGGAGCACCGGTGGAATGAGATGGCGGGAGAAACCGGAGGTCCCGGAGAAAACCCGCTCCAGCGCCATGTTGTCCACCACAAATCTCACTTTGCGGTCGTCTGGGATCGAACGCGGGCCGCCTTGGTGAGAGCCAAGCGGTCTAACCACTGAGCCACGGCGCAGCCTGTATGGCGCAGAGGTGGGTAATGGCGACATCATTGTTACTGAGGTGTGTTATACAGATAATGAAGTAAGTAGTATATCAATTATGTAATTAGTAGTATTCAGAGGTCTAGAGGCAACTTTAGATGAGTAATACCACAGCTCGGAGAATAATTCTTAGATGACATGTTAGCCGCTATCTATATAATCTGAAACCTATGTTTGCACTAAAACAATGTGAAAGCTGGGACAAATATGATTGAAATAAAAAAAAAATGAAATAAAAAAATTTTACTTGATTTGTGATAGTCGAGTTCCAAGTTATGAATCAGGAGCTAGACAATATTTTTTGGAGTAGATGAAACATATTTCTGAAATAATGGTGTAGTTAATACACATCACTGGAGAATTTTGTGGGTAGA
The DNA here is from genome assembly GCA_030765055.1 of Mantis religiosa. NCBI lineage: Eukaryota > Metazoa > Arthropoda > Insecta > Mantodea > Mantidae > Mantis > Mantis religiosa. Next base: position 3,750,370 of record CM060950.1, on the reverse strand, counting down.
TAACCTTCACATTTTATTTCAAGTTCTTCATAATTTAAATGGTACTGTAGATTGCAGCCTTTGAACTTAACCATGGACCCTTCTTTCTTTGAAAAAACAACAACAACAACAATAGAATAAGACTGACCATTATTACTGTAAATGGTGGACATTACTGTGGAATGCTACAAAACTTTATCTTTCCAAGTCCTGATTTGGAAAGTGTTCTTTTCATGCAAGGTGCCACACCACTCCATATCTAAACCCCTGCTAAACAATTAATTACCCAGATGTTTGATGATCCTGTCATCCGTAGACACTTTCCAACAGTGTCCGCTGCAATCTTCAGATGTCGGTCAATTTTCCCTGACACATCCAACAACCCAACATCAACTGAAATACCTTATCTCACAACAAATTGCTAATATTCCAAAACAACATTCTGCAAAATATTCTGCATGAGGTCTCAGAAAGAATGGTGTACATTGAAAAAGGGAACAGAGGACATCTTAGAAATTTTTATAAAATCCCATTGTTTGCCCAGTATGTGACTTCTTCAGTTCTTTTTGCTGTCTCAAATAACATAATATTGTCACCTGATTATCGGAACGTCAGACGAACGACAGCTGAGAAGGGACCAAAGGCAGCCGAGCCACGCCCTCCCATCAGTCTCTGTCACTAACTGAGAGGATGATTAGGGAAATGTCCCTTGTCGCTGGTCGCCTCTTTCCCCCCTTCCACTGCCATCTGGAACCTTCGCGTGGATTCACGGAAACTAGAGACTTCGAGAAGACGGCGATATTCCTATAGAAAGCGCTGCAGCGAGTGAATTCAGTCAGTCAGTGCTTGACGTGCTAGCGAACGGACGAGAAGGCTGTGTACGTGCATCGGAACGGTAAGGGACGAACTGGTGAATCCTAATTGTGTGCATTACGTAATTCTGTGTAATTGGCAAGTGTTCAACTGTAAGTCGGTGGAAATAAAGAATATTGTTGAGTTTGTGTAATTGGACTTTTCATTTCACGAACCCACAAAGTCACACTGGTGTCAGGAAGCGGGACGATAACATCACCGAACATTACGGTCATGGAATCGGCATTTGAAATGCTTTTGGCGAAGATGAACGAGTTAACAACAAAAACGGAAGTGGCAAATAACAGCCTGGCCGCGAAGCTGGAGACTACAAATAACAACCTGGCCGCGGATCTGAAGCAAATGAAGACGTCCAACGACATCACCGAGAAGATGGAAGAAATGTAGGCCGAAATAACAGCGAAGACGGAAGAAATGAAGACCGAATTAATAGCGAAGACGGAAACGGCAAACAACAACTTGGCCACGACAATGACCGCAAAGATGGCCGAACTGACCGCGGAAATGAAGGTGGCGAACGAAGCTCTCGCCGGGCCGGCGTGAGGGATGACGTGACGGAGCTGGGCAAGCGGATGGGCCAAGTGGACGGGCGCGTCGAGGACCTGGCAAACCGCTTCAATGACCTAGAGGAAAAGGCCGACAGTAACGCCAAGTCCCTGAACGCCATGGCGGAAGACGTCGAAGATCTTGCTAACCGCGTTAACAACCTGGAAGGAAAGGCCGACAGCAGCGTCAAGTTCATGAGCGCCATGGTAGAGGACGCCGTCGGCAGGAGGTTGAAGGATTTGAAGGCCGACGCACCGGGACGCGACACAACATCGGCGCGCGTCAAACCTCCGAAATATGACGGCGCGTCAACGTTTGAAGTCTTCCGCCGCCAGTTCGACACAGTGGCCAAGCACAACAGGTGGTCACCGGAGGAGGTGGCCACACAGTTAATAGCCAGCCTCCAGGGACGGGCCACGATAGTCCTAAACGCGGTGCAGACAACGGCGGAGCCCAAGGATATCTGGGAGGCCCTGGAGAATCGGAACCACCGCTTAGCCGCAGCATACCGCAGCCAGCTAAAGGCAAGGTCACAGCAGCCGGGGGAGAGTTCGTATCCCGGGAAGCCGCCTACTACTTTGTCGACGGGATACGGGACACGGAGATTCGTCAGCGCCTAATGCTCGGTGATTATAAAACCATCCACGAGGCGCTGACAGCGGCATTAAGGAAGGAGCCGGCCAAGGTAACATCTATCCCGACGTCAAGAACGAGGAGTGTCCGCTACGCCGGAGACAGAAGACCAGCTGAGGGACGCCGGCGAACACCTAGTGGCCTGTGTTGGGGGTGTGGACAGCCCGGACACCTGCAGAGAGATTGCCCACACCAGGAAGAGCAGCTGGAAAACGAGTAAGGGCCGTAATGGAGAGGGGCACGTCGGCGCCATCACCACCATCCCCTCGAGTGACACTGCGTGCCGTCAGCCGGCGTATGGATGACAGCCTCATCGCGGACGGTTGGGTAAGAGGAAAGCCGTGCCGCGTGCTTGTGGACACCGGGGCGGCCGTGACAATCATTAGACCTGACGTGGCGAAGGGTTTGCCGACAAGGAAGCCGAGCCGACCATACCAGCTTGTCACGGCATCGGGCGACACCTTGCCTGTGGAGAACGAGGCCCTGCTGGAGCTGACCTTGGGACGGGGTGCCATGTGTCTGTGGGTGTTCGTCGCGAAGGTGGCTGAGGAGGTGATTCTGGGACTGGATGCGCTCAGGAGCCATGAGGCGACGGTCGACGTCGGCAAGAAGGTCCTGCGGCTCAACGGAAAAGAGGAAATACTCCGTCAACCAGAAGAGCGCCTTGGAATCTTCAGGGTCGTCTTAGACGAAGACGTGGTTGTCCCCGCGAGGAGCGAGGGGGTGGTGACGGCGCGACTGGAGGGGCAGAGAACCAGGAACATGATGCTGGGCCAGAAGACGCCTATGCACGGACTATGTGTAGCCAGGCCACTGCTGCCGTGCCAAGAGGAGGTGCCAGTGAGACTGCTAAATCCAACGGACACCGATCACGACGTCCAGGCCGGGACGGAGTTGGGAACGTGCGAGCCCGTGGTAAGCGTAACAGCAATCGACAAGACGCAGGAGCCGGTGCCGACGCAAAACCTGGGACCCCGGTTGGAAGGCTTACTGGAGAGTGCGGCCGACCACCTCACCGCAGAGCAACTGGAGAAGGTTCGACTACTGCTAAGACGATACCAGCAAGTCTTCAGCCAAGGTGATAGTGATTACGGCCGCACGGACAAAGTGCTTCACCGCATCGACACCGGGGACGCCCGGCCTAATCGGCAACCACATAGACGCGTTCCGCTTGCGAAGCAAGGGGCGGTACGAGACATGCTGGAGGACATGAGATCCTGGGGAGTGATTGAAGAGTCGGACAGCCCTTGGTGTTCCCCTGTAGTCTTGGTGACGAAGAAGAACGGCTAACTGCGCTTCTGCGTAGACTACAGAAAGCTGAACGCTGTCACCCGGAAGGACTGTTTTCTCTTACCCCGGATTGACGACACCCTGGACACGCTAGCTGCTGCACAGTGGTTCTCGACCTGGACCTGAAGTCGGGCTACTGGCAGGTAGTTCTAGACCCAAGAGACAAGGAGAAGACCGCATTCTCGACAGACCAAGGGCTGTTGCAGTTCACAGTTATGCCCTTTGGCCTCTGCAACGCACCAGCTACCTTCCAACGCCTCATGGAGTCAGTGATGAGAGGGCTGACTTACGACGCCTGCCTGCTATACCTGGACGACATCATTATCGTCGGAAAGACTTTTGATGATCACCTCGAGAATCTGAGTAAGGTGCTACAGAGACTGCAGGCGACCAAGTTGAAGCTGAACGCGAAGAAGTGCCAGCTCTTCCGCAAGGAAGTGAACTACTTGGGCCACATGGTCTCAGCAGCCGGAGTGGCCACAAACCCGGAGAAGACACAGGCTGTGAGAGATTGGCCTCGCCCAAGGGAGAAGAAAGAGTTGCGCAGTTTCCTGGGCCTGTGCAGTTATTACCACCGCTTCATAAAGGGGTTCTCCAACATCGGAAAAACACTCACCCGCCTGACAGAGGAACACCGGCCTTATGTGTGGACAGAGGACGCCGAAAACGCTTTCCAGCACCTAAAGGAGACCCTGTGCAGTGTTCCAATTTTGGGTTTCCCACAACCGGGTGGCGCCTTCATTGTGGACACCGACGCTAGCGACCATTGCATTGGAGGAGTCCTATCGCAGATCCAGGACGGCCATGAGCGGGTGATAACCTACTACAGCAAGACCCTATCCAAGGCAGAGAAGAACTACTGCGTCACCCGACGAGAGCTACTGGCGGTGGTAAAAACCTTGGAGCACTTCCACAAATACCTGTACGGTCAGCCATTTCACCTGAGGACTGACTATTCCGCCCTAACCTGGCTATTGAGCTTTAAGAACCTGGAAGGCCAGACAGCACGTTGGGTCCAGATGCTGCAGGAGTACGACTTCACCTCAGAACATCGTAGAGGGAAGAGCCACGATAACGCAGACGCTATGTCCCGAAGACCCTGTCCAGAATAGTGCGGCCAGTGCACAAGAGTGGAAGAGAAGGAGCGTGCCGCAGCAGTCCGAGTAGTTGTGGCAGTGCCTGCGGACGGTTGTGATAGCGCAGGCCTGAGGAGGGAGCAGCTAGCGGTCGAAGACTTGGGGCCACTCTTGAGGGAAGTGGAGGCAGGGACGAGACCAACCGGGGAGGACATCGCACCGAGGAGCGCCACCTACAAGTCGTACTGAGCCCAATGGGACTCGTTGAAGACCAGAGAGGGCGTGCTGTTCCGGGTATGGGAATCACCCGATGGGAAGACGCAGAGAGAACAGTTGGTACTTCCCCGGAGTAAGGTCCCGGAAGTCTTGGAGGAAGTGCACTACTTCGGGAGGACACCTGGGAGCGAACCGAACGATTGACAAACTACGGCAGCGCTACTACTGGCTGAGACTCCAAGCAGATGCTGAGAGGTGGTGCTGTCAGTGTCACGTGTGCGCGGCGAGTCGTGGCCCCCAGGCTAGGACCCGGGGTCGCATGCAGCAGTACAACGTCGGAGGGCCATTCGAACGGATCGCCGTTGACATTGCTGGACCGTTCCCAGTTTCTGAACGAGGCAACAAGTACCTAATGGGGGTCATGGACTACTTCACCAAGTGGCCGGAGGTGTATGCCATCCCAAACCAAGAGGCGAAGACAATCACAGACTACCTCGTGGAGCAAGTGTTCTGTCGATTTGTGGTGCTGTTAGAGCTACACAGTGACCAGGGTATCAATTTTGAGTCCAACCTAATGAAGGAGGCACTACAAAGGCTTGGGGTGAACAAGACCCGCACGACGCCTCTACATCCCCAGTCGGACGGCATGGTCGAAATATACATCAAGACCTTAGAGGAACACCTGAGGAAGTTCATGGCCAGCCATCAGCAAGACTGGGACGTCAAGGTACCACTGTTCTTGCTGGCCTACCGCTCGTCTACACACGACACAACTGGGATGACGCCAGCCAGCTTAATGTTCGGCCGAGAGTTACGGCTCCCTTGTGACCTGGCTTTTGGAAGCCCTCCGGATGCGAAACAGCCAGCGACCGAGTATGTGAAGAACTTGGTGGACCATCTCCACGACATGCACGAGATGGCTCGCCAGAACAACCAGAAGGCGAGCGACCGCATGAAGACCAGGTATGACAGGCAAGCCAACAGCCAAGGGTTCCAGCAAGGTGACCTGGTCTGGTTATACCGTCCTACCCGGACCAAGGGACGTTGCCCGAAGCTCCAGCAGCCATGGCAAGGACCGTACCGGGTGGTGAAGAGGATTAACGACGTGGTCTACCGCATCCAGGAGGTTCCCCGAGGGAAGATATTGGTGGTACACCTGGATCGTCTAGCCCGCTACGATGGTGCTGTTCGGGACGACCGGCTTTGAGGAGGGAGCAGTGTCACCCAATTATCTGAACGCCAGGCGAGCGACAGCAGAGAAGGTACCAGAGGCAGCGGAGCCATGCCCTTCCATCAGTCTCTGTCACTAACTGAGGGGATGATTAGGGAAATGTTCCTTGTCACTGGCCGCCTCTTTCCCCCTTCCACTGCCATCTGGAACCTTCGCGGGGATTCACGGAAACTAGAGACTTCGAGAAGACGGCGATATTCCTATAAAAAGCTCTGCAGCGAGTGAATTCAGTCAGTCAGTACTTGACGTGCTAGCGAACGGACGAGAAGACTGTGTACGTGCATCGGAACGGTAACGGACGAACTGGTGAATCGTAATTGTGTGCATTACGTAATTCAGTGTAATTGGCAAGTGTTCAACTGTAAGTCGGTGGAAATAAAGAACATTTTTGAGTTTGTGTAATTGGACTTTTCATTTCACGAACCCACAAAGTCACAATATGATTCATAACAGTTTGAGGTGATACTTATGTTATACCCAATATTACAGATACAAAACCATGTACATATAGGAGCAAGATTTAATCTCAGAATCTATTCTTCTTCATCATCATAATCATTATTACATTGCATTGCTTTACAAAATATTACATTAGTTTTCATTCATAACATCCGTCTGCACTAGGAAGTATGATGGTGGTGATGGTGATGGGTATTTTGATTTGCTGATCCTATATTGAGATTAGAACAAAGTAGTGTAACTCAAGGACATACATCATGTCATAGTTACATTTTTATCACATACATTTATATACAAATTTACAGAATGATGGACTCTGATGTAATTTCATATATATCAAATCAACAATATACCATGATGTATCCCCTTCTGTATATTAACTACAGAGTATTTGTGTTTGTCATATTTACAACAGTACGTTAGCTGATATAGTCAATACACAGTAACATATTTTGTGGTTATAGCATTTCTTTGAATATCCTGATGATGGGAGTGAGGTACCCTCCCAAAATGCTCCCTTTTTACCTGACTTGCTTCCCGAGAAAATCTGGAATATAGTATGTTAGCTATTACAAGTATACTTCGTCTGAATGAAATCCTCCTCAGTGTGAGAGGTGTGTGTAGTAAGATACCATCTTAGAGCTGTCCTAAACTGGTTTTTACTCACATGCAAATAATTTATTTAGGTTGGAAGTAAATTAAATAATATTTTACCATTGTAGTAGACCCCCTTTGTAATTATAAATTATTATTTGATCAGTGGAAGCCTTTTTGGCATGTAGTCCCTTTACTGTAATATCAGCACTATTAGTGAATTTCTCTGGGTTATCTATTACAAATGGCAATACAGCTAGTATATACTTGCAAGTTAATGGTAAGATGCCAAATGTTTTGATAAGCAGTTTGCAATAAGTCGATCTTCTTGTTCCTGACATTATTCTTATTACCTTTCTATATAATGAATACCTTTTGGCATCTACAGAATTAACCAGATCATTATTCCATAAGTCATTAGTGAATGCAGATAAGCATAAGAAACACTTTTAAGAATTAAATTTAAAGGGAGTCGATTAATGACACTAAACAACACTTATTTTTAAATTTTTCCAGAACATGTTTCAGAGACTTTGCCTCCATCCTCAACCAGCCATCGACTGGCTCCCATTGGTGTAGTTGATGATAGATACTTTGTCATAGGTCTCCTCTTTTAAGAATGCTCTTATCAATTACCTGATTTAAAGATCTGATTGCAAAATGTGCTGTGCTCAGTTTGGGTATGATATGTGTGATTTCCATTTCGTGTTACAGTCAAAAATAAGACTTTGCATTACGAGCTTCCATAATTCCATTGTTTTTATATTGTATCTGTAGGCTTGATATGCTATCATGTTTGGTATAAAACTTAATATAGTTAGCTTTTTCAAAAGTAATGTGAATTTTATTGCTTTCAAACCAATTATTTAGTGCATCACAGGTCTTATTTGATTAATCTTGGAAGTGAATTATTTTGTGATCCTTAATCATAGTACTTTTATATTCTTCAAAGACAACTGTCTTAGCAGGATTACTTATTATTGAGGAAAAATCATTTATATATAGTAAAATAATAAAGGACTCAGAATGGATCCTTATGTAATTAAGCAAATATCAATCGAAAGAATGCAAATATGAATAGTAAATGCTAATAGTCTAAATTAATTTGTTATTTATGATAATATCAACAATACTAGATTAATTCTGAATAAAATAAGAGAAGCAGAAATGGAATGATGAAACACTGAATATAGTAACCCATCATTGATGTCATTGGGTTGCTTATTAGAACAAATTGCATTGTGATTCAGAAAGTCTGTGTAGAAGCCTATGAAGAGAAAGCTCTTAAAATAGTTTGGTGTGTAATATTGCTTTCCATTTTTGCTCCTAAATTCTGAATGCTTTCATATTCAGCAAATTATTCAAGCACTTTCTATGATTTTAATTCTTTTATTGCAATAGCAGGATACACAATTTAAAATTGTACTCTACCTTCAATTATAAACAAATTACTGTCTCATTAATGAAAACAGTAAGCTTTTCCAACATAATACATCATGTTTATACATATTCACTGAAGTAATAACTGTATGCTGACATTTGTTACATAGCAGACAGATTTTTTTTTTTATAAAACTTTATATTCACATTATGCACATTTTATCAGTGTTATGTGTTATACAACCTTTAGAAGAATGTACAAAATCACAGCTAAGATTATTAGCACTGCAAACACAAACATCTGAATCAAATTTTCCACCACCTGAAAGTAAATGAACAAATATAACTAAATGACTATTACAATTAGTATTTGTATATATGCTCTGTTTAAATATAAGAGTGATTAACTAAAAATATTAATTTCCTACTGTTATATTGCTGATGATAATTTATGTATCCTTCCAGATTACATTAAATACAATATATTCAGATTTGATGTGCTATATTAACTATACCTTATCTTGCCATTTCTTGTTGAGCAAACATTGCTCATATCCCATGCTGGAAAATGCAACAGAAAAGTACAAAGGTGACCAGTAGTTCGGAAAAAGAGAAAAAAGTAAGTTGTCCAATTTTTTTCTCACCAGGAAAGACTTCTGACTAACTAAGGCACGCATCTGTAAAGAGATATGGATATTATGTTCTGTAAATTACTAGCTTGATATCCTAATTAACAATTAAAAGATATTCCATTTAATTATTAAAAGCATGCCATCATCTTCAACAGACCAATAAGCAATATTTTAAAATTTTACACTTCATTAGGCTCGACATCTCAGTGAAATGGTTCTAATATATCAGTTCCCTTTGCATGTCTATCATTAGAGGAATGTTTCAGTACCACTGAGATAATTCAGTAGTAATGCATAGCAGTCACATCAAAAGGAATGAAAATACATTCTACAAAAGCTAAAGTTAACCACTGGCGCGACAGCCCTTATGGACCAAGAACTACCAACCCGACTGCTGGCTTCACGCCCACTTACGCACGGCAGAGTTGGACGATCATCCAACCGATACAGGGAGGAGATGTGGTCAGCATCTCGGCATCCCCCAGCTGGAATTGTTGGTTTCCGTGACCAGGGCCGCTTACCTATCTTAAGCTCCTCACTTTCCTCACGATGCTGAGTGGGCACCAGTCCTATACCCGGGACCTAAAATTCCCACCACATGGGTGGGATCGAACCCAGGCCGCTTTCCGTGGCCAGGGACCAAAGCATGCTGCCTTAACCCGCTGCGCCACGGTGCAGGACACATTCTACAAAAGCTGAGGAAGATATAGATATCATTTCTGTATCTATGAGTCATTAATAGAGAGAGTGAAGTTCTAAATGTGCACAGATTTTAGAATGAGTATATTTTTTGATAAATGATAACTGTTCCTTAGGAGCAGAAAATGAAAATAGTTAATATTATATAATTATGCGAAATGTTTATAAGTTTCCATAACTTATTATAAAGTACCTCAATATAGTTGTACATGGCGAGATCACATATGGCATATGCATCTCTATTCCTTGCTTTGGAAAACTCCTCAAGGGTCACAGCTAAGGCATAATTGTTCTCAACCATTATCTTGTCAAGTATATAGCAATCTTCAAATCCCTAAGGAAAAAAGTAATTCTGTGTAAGGAACCTTAAGATAAATAATTAATTACTTCTGATAATTTAACATCTAAAAGGAACCTTACAGCATTCATTCCTTGCCCAAAGAATGGAACCATAGCATGTGCAGCATCACCAATTATCACTGCCTTGTCCTTGAAATGATAAGGCTTGCACTGAAAAATAGATATAATAATTGAAATTATTTCTTCCATATTGTGTTAGACTATTTTAGTCTATACAAGATCATCTGAATTACAAACTATCCTGATAATGCCTATGCAGCTCTGTAAGTAGAATCTTACTGATGTAATGACAAATCATTACTAATTTACCTTTTATGGCTGTTCAAAAGCTATTTTGAAGTATGTCCTGATTATTCATTTGCCGACTGCAGATTATTTGTGAGACCCTTCACAAAATAATATTGTACATATATTATATTTTTGCAATTAAACAGCAATAAACAAACTGGTACATAGCAATAAGGGTCAATTCCACTACACGACAACAGAGTACAGTTTCCATTGTCATCAACTAGCCTATCCCATGTAAACTGAAAAAAGTTCAGCCAGAAGATGTGTATAAGTTTACATGAAATCGCGATCCTGGCGAATTGATTATCATCATTTCTTATAAGATAAGTGAAGTTTAAAGTTACAAATTATTATATTTGTATAGACCTATAACACTTTATCACCGAAGTTGAATAAATATTTGCACAAAAAATACATATTTGAAGGTAAGCTTCTAAAGTAATTTTCTGTTAACATATATATGTTGTACCATAAAAGCATTATATTATGGGTTTCTTGATTATCCATATTTTTTAATTATTTGTGCACCTTCTAGCCCGCATCACCCTGAATAAACGAGGGTAAACTATATCTCTGAAATAAAAGTCAAATTTTGATTCAACATAAAAGTTTATAAAAAAGTTCTCTTATAACATGTAGTTTTCAAATTACAATGAAAAATTCTATTTTTTCCACTTAAATAACAATATTCAATATTTTAAATTTAAAAATATTGTTTTATTTTAAATTATTTTAAAATTATTTCTTTCTGTTTCTCAAAAATGTCAGACTTATTGTCTTATTTTGTCAAATTTCTGAATTTAGGCTTGGAGTAAAAATTATGCAACATTTTTCTGTGAAATGTGTCATATCACACTGTATTTGTATTTATTTCTCATCTTTCTTCTACATACAATTTCATTGATACATTGACATTTGTAACATTTCTTTCACACAATAACAAAATGACTTATTCACATCTAACATACCCTTCCTACCTGCTTGCCTCAAGTCTCGGTCTCAATACACATAACCCCTGGTTTTCCGTGTATTGATGACCCTCCTCTCCCTTGTATCCCTCATTCTAGTTTTCCAGCCCTTAATTGTTAGCTATTCTTCATCATTCTTAACCATTTCTCTGTAACTTTCCCCAGATATTCGCCTATATTTCTTACATTCTTTTCTCCTTTTACCAATAACATTTTCTTTATTATTTATACCTCCCCCCATCCCTAAAACAGTCCCACTTTTGTTGCCAAAATTGTTCTCTCCATATCTTTGTTTGTTTGCAATAAAGTATACTACGCCAATCTGTATCCTCTTCTCCACACATTGGACATTTCCCTGTATCCTTTTCATATCTAACACCTTTCAAATTTCTAACTCCTGTCCTTGCACAGGCAAATCCTTCTCGCTGTGACTTATTATACACATCTATGTACTTCTCCCTCCCCCACACTGTCTTTATTTCCCTATATGTCCTCAATGATCTTTTCTCCCTTACACTGGTAAATATAACTTGGCTATCTAAATCTTCCAGTCTTAATTCTACCTCTTTCCAAAAGCCCCTATAATAATACTCCTCATTTCTCCAAATATGTCCAATACCTATCTTTTCCATCAGTTCCCTTACTTTTTGCACCCAAGACTCTCCCCATTTGCTTCTCATCTGCAAAAGAAAACATTCCTTGATAATATTACTTTCCTCCAAATTGGCAACTCTGATAGATATTTCAATACCCTTGAGACAATTTTAACCCTTATTGAATGTCTTCCCAACTCTAATTGTGCTGCCCCATTGGGTGAAGCTACCGGTAAGCCCAAAATGTATTTACAGAAGGATCTGTTAATAACATCCACCTCTTCCCATGCTTCATCCACTCCCCACATCTCTGCCCCATGCAACATCTTATTTTCTACTATGGCAGTATAGATCCTTTCCATCCATTTGACATTAATGTCAGATAATTTCCTTAAACATGCTCTTACAATACTCATGGCCATTTTACCTTTCGCTAGAGCCAATTTTTTCTGTTCAGTCCATTTACCATCACAACTCGGTCTTATCCCCAAATAATCAAATCTCTTTACGACCTCTATTTCTCTTCCATTTATCTCCCATTTCTCATCTTTACGCAATCTATAACCTTTCTTAAAAACCATGATCATCGTTTTCTTTTCGTTATCTCCCAACCCCCATTTTTGGCAATAACTACTTATTGCTCCAATTGCCCTTCTCAGCCCTCCAACAGATATAGAACCAACTACTAAGTCATCTGCAAATAACAACCCTGGGATTTCTTTGTTATGAATAACTGGTGAGTGAACCCTATTTTTAGCAATCTCCTCTAGAATATAATCTATAAAAAGATTAAATAGCACCAGACTGAGTTTACTTCCCTGTCTTACACACACGTTGCTCTCTATACAATCAGTTACTTTGTTTCCCTGCAGCTTGATGCAGAACTCATTATCGTGATATATATCACACTGTAAGAATATGGTTGTTTGGTTTTCGAATTTTAAGCAGTTGTTAGTGAAGCCATTTGCTCTCTTTCACTCCAGTATTTTGATGTTATGTTGGTGTGCTGACGTAAGGTAGGGCAGTGAAGTAGGTGGTTTATGTTCATTGAGACAGTGATGGTCTGTTAGAGGTCTAAAGTTGCTACAGAGGATTTTCTTATTAGTGTATTGATTCTAGTTTTGCTTTTACATAAATTTTTGTGTAGCTTTCATTTTGTTTGTAATATATTATCTTCTTTAACCTTTTGATTATATGTTGACATAATTTAATCGTTTATTTCAGAAAGGCCCCAAGTCTACTCTTTTTACTTTTTTCTGTGTTCCCTTGAAGTCGACCCATCATTGTGTGCACACAGGACTTTCATATTGAATCAAACAGCCACAACATAGAGCTGATAAATTCTTGTTGATTTCAAAAGAGCCCTATGTTCAGGATAGTTCAAACAATGCAATACTGCAAATAAAATGGCAGATATAACATTGCTTACATAGAGCAAAAAGAAGATGTTTTAGAGTTCTGGAATACTATCCTTCAGTGTTTTTTGAGTACAGGATGCAGAAAATTGCAAAGTACTTGTTATATATTCTTTTTCCAAAAAATGTGTTTACATGAGTTATACTAAGTTTTGTGTTGATTAAACAGATTTATTGCATATCTTGAAAGCTTTAAATTTGTTATTTCTCACTTATTTCAAACTGGCCCAATGTCCATTAAAATACTTAGCATTTGTCAAAAAATAGACATAACACAATTATGTACACAGAATCTGTCACAATGCTAGTTATTATCAATGTCTCTAAAATGGCATTTGAAGAAAAAGCTTCCTTCAAAAACGATAAGATAATTTTACAGTTTTCTCAAAACTATGCCAACTATGGCCTTCCTGAAATGACTGATTTAATTATTCTTTTGATAGAGTGATAACTTAGCGGTTCAAATGAATTTGAACTAATTTTACTACCTTTACTGGCTGTCTCATTACTATGTATTCTGCAATGTGCTGGTATTCATTGAAGTATTAATTTTTAATTTAAATGAATTAACTGTTTGATGGTTTTATAGCATTATGCAATATTTAGGTTTTTAGGTGTTATTATATGTTATGGATATTATAGCTGCTTTAGAGTCAGATAATACTACAAACATTTTCAAATTGATTTAATTGATATAGAAGATTTTGGTAAGCTGTGAATGATTGCCAAACTTTCTACATCAAAGTTTGTAAAATTTAAACTTAATATTTTACAGAAAGAGAAAAGTTGGCACATTGCACCAGTGCCAGGGCTACCATTATTTGGTAAGCTGGAACCTACAGTGTAAACATGTAGCCATTCTATCGTAGGATATCTTAAATGTATTATTTCTAGTGTCATTTGTCTTAGGACACATGTAGAGGTTTCAGATTTTGTAACGTCTACAGCTAAGTGTAAGAATATATCAAACAGCTAATGTCAATATCAAACAGTTCTATTGGGTTGATATTTTACAAATATAATAATTTGTAACATAAAATTTCACTTATCTTAAAAGAAAATGATAAAAATTTTCTTATTAATTGATGAGGATCACGATTTCCTGAACTCTCATTCACATCATCAGCTCAAAAAACCTTCTTGTTAACATTACAATCACTAAATGTCACTATGTTTTTGCCAATACTACCAAAATCTGAAAATGAAATAAACTTAAAAGCAGAATCGACGGCCAGTATTTCAAAATTCATTACACAATATTTATTCTTCTGGATTTGTTTTATGGTTAAATGACCAAAAATGATCTGCTGCGACTGATTTATCAGTCTGTTTGTACTTAATGTTACGAAAATGTTCTTTCGTTCTGGTTTCCAAATTACGCTTTGTCTTTCCAATATAAACTTAATCATAAACTTAACAATTAAATCAATAAATACCAGATTTTTTACTATTAGGAATTTTATCTTTTTTAGAGAAATGTAGTAAGCTTTTAATACTATATTTAATTTGATGAACTAAAGTTATACCAAACTTTAAAAAAAAAGATAAAAAAATAAAACAAGAAAAAATAAAATTGAAAAAAAAAAATTAAAGAAATTTGGAAGTTAATTCATTAAAAAAATAAAATGGTCTGATAGATTTAATGGTTTGGGAAAAATTACTCATTTTAAAAAATAAAGATCGCATCTCCGATATGACTTAACGCTGGAAGACGTAAATTAAAAAAAAAAATCTAGTGATTGTAACGTTGACAATGAAGTTGTTTGAGCTGATGATGTGAATGAGTTTTCACAAAATTGCAATCCTCATCAATTAATAAGAAAATTTTCTTCATTTTCTTGTAAGATAAGTGAAGTTGTATGTTACAAATTATTATATTAGTATAGTATTTGTTGCTGCACTGTAACTAGCTTTACATTTTACATATTTATGGGTTGATACTTGTTTCTAAGGTTTCTTTTAAGTAAGGAAGTTTTAATTTTTGTTTGATTTCTTTTACTTTAGTAAGAAAAGTTTGTGAGTTTTTAAGTTTACTTGTGATTTTATTTTGTCCTAGTCATTATAAGGTAGTCTGATTCATCATTCATATTATGTAAAGATATGAAAACATTGGTTTGCTTATATATTAATATGCTACTATATTTACCTTGATGGACACAAGTGGAGATGGCTTTGCAGAAAAGAAGTCAGCAATGAGACGTTTTTCTCCTATGAATTCTATGGAATCTGGAAACTCTTTAGAGAAAAAGCATAGTAGCTTCTCAGGACAATCCAGCTCCTTGAAAACTGTGAATGGCATGAAGAGGGTAACAGTCCATGATTTGTCTTGGTTTGGCATGGCAATCATCATGAATGTCCCTCTTGGCCAGATGTGAAGATAATTTGGCAGCATTGCAAACTGTAAATTCAAATATCTTGGTATGAACCTCATTAAGAGGTTCAAAGCTAAATAAAAGTTCTAAATTTATTCTATCCTAATTAAAATAATATATATGTTCATCTCTTTACATTTGCAAGTAACCAAATTCTTGAACTGTTTATATATATGAGGACTGCTCAATAAAGAATGATCATAATTTTTTTACGGTCATAATTTTTTGCACTAAAATTCAATCTTATTATATTCTGTTAGCTTATTGTGTAACAAACATGACGTAGTAGTTTCATTGTTGGTACCCCTGGTTTGCAAGCTCAGACATGTTCAGTATCGCCTACCGCTGCAATGGAGGTAGCGCACGAGGAACAATATGCAGCTTTGAAATTCTGCTTTCATCTCAACAAATCTTCAGTTAAGGCCTATACAATGTTACAGGAGGCCTATGGAGAGTGTTATTCCCTGCAGTACAGCTCAAAGGTGGTTTAAAATGTTTAAAGAGGGGAAACAATCAATTTCATAGGAAGATGGACCCGGTGCTCCAGTTACTGCTCTTACAGAAGAAAACATCAGCACTGCTGCTGCCATTGTGAGAGAGGATCTATGAATTACCTGAAGATCACTTTCTGAAATACTGAACATTTCACTGGGTGCCACCCACACGTTGGTGACAGAAACATTACACATGAGACGTGTTTTTACACGATGGGTTCCAAGACTGTTGATTCCCGAACAAAAGGACATTTCCATGCAGGTCTGCATGCAGTTAAAGTTGATGTTAGAGGAAAATTCGGAGTTTCTTTCAAATGTAATCACTGCTGATAAAACTTGGCTACATCATTTTGATCCTGAGAGCAAACAGTAAAGCTCAGTGTGAAATCTCCTTCATCACCAACCCCCAAAAAAGCAAAAGTAGTTGCTTCTGCTGGGAAAGTTATAGTCATCTCATTCTTTGATATTCATGGAATGGTTTATCAGCATATTGTACCTGCACACACATCAGTAACTGGACAATACTACAGGGATGTCCTGAAAATGTTACAAGTCCATATCAGGCGCAAAAGACCACATTTCTGTGAAACAGGCTGGATGCTGCATCACGATAATGCGCGGCCGTATATTGCTAATGTTGTTGCTGAATATCTTGCAAAAATCAACGTGAAGTGTATCCCTCACCCTCTCTATAGTCCGGATTTAGGCCCATATGACATTTTTCTATTGCCTAACGTGAAGAAACGTCTTCGTGGGAGGCATTATCCATCATCAGAAACAGTGGTGAAGGTTGTGGAGGCAATTTTGAAGGATCTCTCAAAAATTGGTTTCCAGCATGTCTTTGAAAACTGGCAGAAACGCTGGGACAGGTGCACCATATTCAGGGGAGACTATTTTGAGAACGACCATCCAAATTATGAGGATATATATATATATAAAACTTCTTTCACACTTGCATTAAAACTAGAATGCTTGCTGGCTAAAGCTTAAAAGAAACTAATATATGTCAAATTATTTCCTTTATAAAATATCTGAAAATTACATTAATAAAAAGTACTTACTACTCTTGAAGTTAAAATGCTTATGATAACCCTAAAGCTCAGCGAGCAATTCAGATAAATCTTTAGAATTAACAACTATGACAATCCTTAATCTTCATTCCACCGCAGCACAGTGCTGGAGAAAGTACTTTTCCATCACCCATAGTTTTTGAGTAACTGCATTAACAAAATTTCTTGTAATTATACAGTTAATATTTGTGTTTGAATTACCGACTCATTACTTTCAAATGTTAAATGCATCACTGTTTCTAAACTTTTGCTTCAAATAATACAATTAATATGTTATTTATACAGTTAATCTGTGTAACACCTTAGCTTGAGTACCCTTTACATACCTAAAACGTATCTGAATTACACTTTTGACTGTACTTTGCCTGAGGAACATCTCTCTTGAGTGTCTAGCAGTAGTCTGCTAACATATTTAGAGTTCATTTTCCTTGATAGCTTCTTTCCATTTCAGCGATATCCTGATTGAAATGCTCGCCATATTTGTAGCTGACAGCGCCGAGGTTCTCAGGAAAAAAGTCAAGATGGGAGTCCAACATGTGTATTCTCAAGGATATATTACACCCCATGATCTTTTAGTTCTCAATCAGCTCACTGACAAGTTCTGTGTAATGTTCAAGTCTGTGGTTTCCAAGAACATTTATGAAAATATTTTTGAAAGAGAACCATGCAGCTCATTCTTGCATATTTAAAAGGCTTTTAAACTGCAAATCATTCATAAGTTGTCTAATTTGAGGGCCAACAAATATTCCCTCTTTTATTTTTGCTTCACTGATCTTTGGAAACTTAGTTTTCAGGAAGAGAAATGCACTTCCATCACGGTCCATGGCTTTCACAAAGTTCTCAAACAAACCTTGTTTGATGTGTAATTGAGGTAATAAGAATTTGTCAGCACTTACAGGTATTTGGTGAACAAATTTTGCCTGTCCTGGGTTGAATGACTCTCTTTGGCCAACTTCTTTTTAACATAATGATTGATTTTGTCTCTACTATCCCACATACACTAGAAACAACAAACATTTGTATAACCAAGCTGTAATCCGAGTAAGATAGCTATCATTTTAAAATGTGCACATATGTGCCATGAGTAGTCATCATATGGTATACTGCATAGCAAGAGTTGCATGTTCACATAACTCTCCTTCATACCAACTGCATGGGCCATAGGAATGGATGGAAGCTTGTTTCCATTATGTAGCAAGACTCCTTTCAAGCTTGTTTTCCAAGAGTCAATGAACAAGCACCAATCTTCAGGCTTATATTTAACTCCCAGGGACTCATTCAAAGAATCGACATCATTACAGGACACTAGGTCCTCTTGTTTAGAAAATAAGTGCTCAAATTCCTTTTGGTGCTGACAAAGTTATTTTGGTGTCATCCTGCAGGAGATGCCAGCCTTTCAATTTTGAAGCAAGTAACTTCAGAGACAGCCTTACTATTAGATAACCCGAGTTTGCCCGCCTTGGTAGTGTGGTGGTAGCGTGTCTGCCTCAGGTTCAAGAGGTCCTGAGTTCGAATCTCGGTCAGGGTTTTCCCTTATCCTGAAAGATGAAGGTTGGGTAACTCTAAGCTCTGTGGACCCTGGGCTTATTTCAGCATCATTTCACCCATTCCATTCATCGTTCGATATGACTTAACGTTGGAGAACGTAAATTACAAAATAAAAAAAAAATCGAGATCACGAAACAAATCATTTAGATCCTCCTTGGTTAATAAGTACGGCTCGTTTACGGAACCTCCTTCCACAAAATCTGGGTCACTTTGTTGTAATTCGCTAATGTCATCAACACTTTCAAAATCTTCAGTCACATTACTGCCATCTGACGGAGTTGGTACAGGAAGGCCTGCTACATGAGGCACTGGTCGAATTGCTGATTCCAAAGATGGATATTTAACAGTGTGTTTGGATTTGGAACTTATTCCAGATATATTTGTTAAGCAGAAGCAGCAGTCTGTTATATGATCCTTAGGTTCCCGCCATATCATAGGAACTGCAAAAGGCATATGACTGTTCCCTTTTAACCAGCCGGTTAATAGTGTTGTACATTTGGCACAATAAATTTCTGGAGCCCAAAACTCATCCTTATCAATTTTATTGGAAAAATAACACTGAAAAGCTCTTTTAAATTGAGAAGTCAAATTTCGCCTCTGTGCTTTTAAAGTGAGCTCACCTCAAACGTAACAAAAATTGTTTTTATCATTTACACATTTGCGAGGCATTTATCCTCCTAATTACTAATGCTTAGAAAAACACACTATTAGAAACACTACACTTGTTAATTCACAACTGAGAATACACAGGACTAGCTTCTATTAGCTTGTACTCCTATGGCAACTATGCAGGACAGTTTGTATATGCAACAAACCTTCCTTATCTGCTGTTGGAGTAAACATTCACCTGGATGGTAAAAGCATAGATTTGGAGAGGCTTATTGTTGGACATTGTCATTCCTGAAGTCACAGACAACAATCACCTAAAGCAAATATGTCATTTGTTGCCGTATTTGTTTACCTAATAAGATAGAAGTACTTTCTTTTAATCAGCACATTTACTGCCCTATGCTAATAATCATAACAGCTGTTTTACAAAAAATTGGTGGGTGATGGAGCATTTCCAACTTGATTTTTGGATTTAGCACATACAAATACGTAAGAATAAGCAGAAATTACTTATTTAACATTTTCATTGTTGACCGGCATTATTAATATGTGCAGAAGCCAGTCTATACTTGACATTCTTCAGGATTTCTGTAATTATTCTAACTGAAATATAAGTTTTGGGTAGTAAAACAACATATGAAGCTTTCTTTTCACATCACTATGTCATAATATAGGCTTATTCTGCTTTTTGTATTTTCTATACTAGTGTTATGTAAATGGCACATTTTTTCAGTTTTATAGGAAATGTTAACATCTTAGAATATATTTAAGTTTGATTTATGAGTCACTATGTTTACACTCAAACTTAAATATGAAGAATACTTCACTGTTAATAATGCTTCTGCTTTTAATATTTATATCTTAGAATATTTTCAAAATTTTATGTATAAGAAAATTTAGTACTTGTAGGAAATGTTTACTGAAAAATAAAATACATTATATATGAAGTATATGATTTGAAAATATCTTACTAAATAGCATCATGCTGTGAACATATTATTTAGGGTTTAAAACATAAATATAGTGCTGGAAGCAGCAGCCATGCAGAACAGTAGTGGTTTATTCAATTTATAATGGAAGATATATTAGCCTTGGTAATAATAAATTAACTTATAATACTGTACTTAGGTGCATTTTGCTGTAATAGTGTGAGTTCTAACTTTTCTGGCTTAATGTATTTTCAAAACACACAGAAATACACAATATGCTATATGTCAGAAAAGTGGGTACCATTGTTTCAAAAATGAATAAAATGAAAAAACTTGGTCAAAGCCCAACTAACAGACATCCTTTGACAGTGCCAACATACCAAACAGCTCTCAGATAACAAAGAAGTTTTTAGTGCCAATTAAACAACAATCACAGTAAGTTTCCAGTTCCAGGTTAGTCACTACATTACTGAAATCCTCACATTGGTTCAAAACCTTAAGTATGCTCTCATTATGACCAAGGTATGTGACATAGGAACTTCAAAAAATAAATAACTGTAACTCCGGTTACAAACTTTGCTATTGAACAAACCAAATTAATAACCTTAATAATTTTTTAATTATTGTTGTTTCCAAAATGTGTTAGTAAAATACTCATAGCGTGACCTCTTCAGGTCTATTGCTCTATCTACATATAGAAACTAGAATGTTTGGGAGCTTTAAGGAGAAATGAAGTTAAATGAACCATTAACGTGAAAGGCAAAATGTTTGCTTACTATTGAACTTTTAGAGTATTAAAGTAACAGTATGTTAATCTTCTTGAAATTCCAGAAGCCAAACTTAGAGTCTCTAGCCAGATCAGGGCTGAGCCCAGTACTGGCTGTAGAATATTTTATAAGTTAGGGCAAATCACGCAAGAGATTTGTTTTGGTGTTCTTTTTTTAATTTTAAAATATATATAAATTGTGTACTGATAGTGCAGTGTTTTCATGTGCCTAAAATAAGCCTTGGTCTTTTGTATTTTTTGCCGGGGTCGATGTCGTACTCACCTGGACTGCACATAAGGGAGTTGAAGTTATGGGAGAGGTTTTGAAAGAATGGGAGTGAGAGGGTGTGGATGTAGTCTGTTAGGGTAGGAATGTGTAGGTCACGACGGATTACAAGGTTTGGGATATACCATGGGGAATCCGTGGCAATATGTAGGAATCGAGACTGTAGGACTTCAAGGCAGTGTAGGTGAGTTTTAGATGCTATACCCCAAATGGCACAGGCATAAGTGATGGATGGTCGGTTAACCTTCTGCATACCAAGCAGAGTATTGAGGTATCCCTAGATGACTAATTTTTTTTTATTTCTGGCTGTTTGAAATAGTTTATAATTGTTAGATTATATGACATTGTTAAACTGCCCCCACTAAATGCTGCCACTGTTGAAGTTTATAAGTAAATTAGCTATATAGAAAATAATAACTGAAATGTTTATTGGGGTCCTTTGGTACCCAGCTTGGGATTATGTGAGACAAAAAATACATATTGTAACTTTGTGGGTTCGTGAAATTAAAAGTCCAATTGCACAAACTCAAAATGTTCTTTATTTCCACCGAATTACAGTTGAAACAATTGCCAATTACACAGAATTACGTAGCGCACACAATTACAATTAACCAGTTCGTCCGTCACCGGTCCACTCTGCACTCGCAATCACGCACAACTCCTCCAATGCACGTACACAGTCTTCCGGTCCGTCCTCTCACTGGGCGTTCCTCACGGCTGCTCGCCAAGAACTGACTCACTCGCCACTGCAGCCCCCTTTTATAGGAATATCGCTGTTTCTGGAACTCTCGCGGTTCAGTGAATCATCACGAAGGTTCGAGACGGCAGTGGAGGGGAAAGACACGGCACAGTGGCCTGCAATCCCTTCAGTTAGCGACACGAAACAAATGGGTAGGCGTGGTCTAAATGATTCCCGTCTGGCCCTACCCTGCAGCTAGCTGGCCGTGCCTTCCGATAATGTGGTGACACTGCTCCCTCCTCAAAGCTGGTCGTCCCGAACAGCACCATCGTAGCGGGCCAGGCGATCCAGGTGTACCACCAACATCTTTCCTCGAGGCACCTTCTGGATGCGGTAGACCACGTCGTTAATCCTCTTCACCACCCGGTACGGTCCTTGCCATGGCTGCTGAAGCTTCGGGCAGCGTCCCTTGGTCCGCGTAGTACGGTACAACCAGACCAGGTCACCTTGCTGGAACCCTTGGCTGTTGGCTTGCCTGTCATATCGGGTCTTCATTCGGTCGCTCACCTTCTGGATGTACTGGCGAGCCATCTCGTGCATGTCGTGGAGGTGGTCCACCAAGTTCTCCACATACTCGGTCACTGGCTGCTTCGCCTCCGGAGGGCTTCCAAAAGCCAGGTCACAAGGGAGGCGTAACTCTCGGCCGAACATTAAGCTGGCTGGCGTCATCCCAGTTGTGTCGTGTGTAGACGAGCGGTGGGCCAGCAAGAACAGTGGCACCTTGACGTCCCAGTCTCGCTGATGGCTGGCCACGACCTTCCTCAGGTGTTCCTCTAAGGTCTTGATGTATCTGTCGACCATGCCATCCGACTGGGGATGTAGAGGCGTCGCGCGGGTCTTGTTCACCCCAAGCATTGTAGTGCCTCCTTCATTAGGTTGGACTCAAAATTGGTACCCTGGTCACTGTGTAGCTCTAACGGCACCCCAAATTGACAGAACACTTGCTCCATGAGGCAGTCTGTGATTGTCTTTGCCTCTTGGTTTGGGATGGCATACACCGGCCCCACGACCACCATTAGGTACTTGTTGCCTCGGTAGGAAACTGGGAACGGTCCAGCAATGTCAACGGCAATCCGTTCCAATGGCGCTCCGACGTTGTACTGCTGCATGCGACCCCGGCTCCTAGTCTGGGGGCCGCGACTCGCCGTGCACACGTGACACTGACGGCACCATCTCTCAGCATCTGCTCGGAGTCTCAGCCAGTAGTAGCGCTGCCGTAGTTTGTCAATCGTTCGGTTCGCTCCCAAGTGTCCTTCTGAAGTACCGGCGTGCACTTCCTCCAAGACTTCCGGGACCTTACTCCGGGGAAGTACCAACTGTTCTCTCTGCGTCTTCCCATCGGGCGATTCCCATACCCGGAACAGCACGCCCTCTCTGGTCTTCAACGAGTCCCATTGTGCCCAGTACGACTTATAGGTGGCGCTCCTCGGTGCGATGTCCTCCCAGGTTGGTCTCGTCCCTGCCTCCACTTCCCTCAATTGTGGCCACAAGTCTGCGTCCGCCAGCTGCTCCCTCCTCAGGGCTGCGCTATCCCAGCCGTCCGCAGGCACTGCCACAACTACTCGGACTGCTGCGGCAGGCTCCTTCTCTTCCACTCTTGTGCACTGGCCGCACTCTTGTGGACAGGGTGTTCGGGACATGGCGTCTGCGTTACCGTGGCTCTTCCGTCTACGATGTTCCGAGGTGAAGTCGTACTCCTGCAGCCTCTGGACCCAACGTGCTGTCTGGCCTTCCAGGTTCTTAAAGCTCAATAGCCAGGTTAGGGCGGAATGGTCAGTCCTCAGGTGGAATGGCTGATCGTACGGGTACTTGTGGAAGTGCTCCAAGGTCTTTACTACCGCCAGTAAGTCTCTTCGGGTGACGCAGTATTTCTTCTCTGCCTTGGATAGCGTCTTGCGGTAGTAGACTATCACCCGCTCATGGCCGTCCTGGATCTGCGATAGGACACCTCCAATGCAGTGGTCGCTGGCGTCGGTGTCCACAATGAAGGCGCCACACGGTTGTGGAAATCCCAAAATTGGAGAACTGCACAGGGTCTTCTTCAGGTGCTGGAAAGCGTCTTCGGCGTCCTTCGTCCACACATAAGGCCGGTGTTCCTCTGTCAGGCAGGTGAGGGTTTTTGGCGATTTTGGAGAACCCCTTTAAGAAGCGTCGGTAATAATTGCCCAGCCCCAGGAAACTGCGCAACTCTTTCTTATCTCTCACAGCCTGTGTCTTCTCCGGGTCTGTGGCCACTCCGGTTGCTGAGACTATGTGGCCCAAGTAGTTCACTTCCTTGCGGAAGAGCTAGCACTTCTTCGCGTTCAGCTTCAACTTGGTCGTCTCTGTAGCACCTTACTCAGATTCTCGAGATGGTCTTCAAAGGTCTTACCGACGATGATGTCGTCCAGGTATAGCAGGCAGGCGTCGTAAGTCAGTCCTCTCATCACTGACTCCATGAGGCGTTGGAAGGTAGCTGGTGCGTTGCAGAGGCCAAAGGGCATAACTGTGAACTGCCAGAGTCTTTGGCCTGTCGAGAATGTGGTCTTCTCCTTGTCTCTCGAATCTAGAGCTACCTGCCAGTAGCCCGACTTCAGGTCCAGGGTCGAGAACCACTGTGAACCAGCTAACGTGTCCAGAGTGTCGTCAATCCGGGGTAAGGGGAAACAGTCCTTCCGGCTGACAGCGTTCATCTTCTTGTAGTCTACGCAGAAGCGTAGCTCGCCGTTCTTCTTCGTCACCAAGACTACAGAGAAACACCAAGGGCTGTCAGACTCTTCAATCACTCCCATGGATCTTATGTCCTCCAGCATGTCTCGTACCGCTCCTTGCTTCGCCAGCGGAACGCGTCTAGGTGGTTGCAGAATAGGCCGGGCGTCCTCGGTGTCGATGCGGTGAAGCACTTTGTCCGTGCGGCCGTAGTCACTGTCCCCTTGGCTCCCCCGTAGGGGAAGGGATCCGTCCCTTTCAGCTACCAAATTGCGGGCGCTGCGGATCCTTAGCACTCGTGGTACCTCTGACGTTACTAGAGGAACCTCAAGTCGAACATCTGAGCCCCTCCTTCGGGAGTTGTTCGGATTGGGATGGTCTCGAGGGGGCAGTGGTTCCCGATACCCGTGGGAATATGGTACGTCTAAGGACGGGGTTGAGGGAAGCCATTAATTCTCCCGGGTACTAGCCTGCAAAGCTAGTAGAAGGCGTGCTAAATCGCCAGGCGGCCTCACCGAGGTCATATCGGCAGTCTTCACCTTTCGTGTTGGCGCGCGTAAGTGGCGTATCCACTTCCATCCCGTCTTGTGTCCTAGGACCAGATGGGGGGCTTGTTAGTAACCCAGGTCTTGTCCTATGGAAAGCCCCGTGGAGGGCGTCGAGCGCCCTTTTGGACTGCTCGGATAACTCCCTGGTTGAAAGGGGCTCACCTGTCCCCTTGGCTGAAGACGCGCTGGTATCGCCTCAGCAGTTGTCGAACTTTCTCCAGTTGTTCTGCGGTCAGGTGGTCGGCCACCCTCTCCAGTAAGCCTTCTAGCCGGGTCCCAGGTGTTGCGTCGGCACCGGCTCCTGTGTCTTGTCGATTGTTGTTACGCTTACCACGGGCTCGCACGTTCCCAACTCCGTACCGGCCTGGACGTCGTGATCGGTGGCCTTTGGATTTAGCAGTCTCACTGGCACCTCCTCTCGGCACGGCAGCAATGCCCTGGCTACACATAGTCCGTGTACAGGGGGGTATTATTCAGTAGAAACAAACATGTGATAATAGTTTAAGTTAGATTGTTAAATTTCTTTTGTTAGAGGACTGTGAACAGAATAGGATTAGAATATATTGTAAGCTACTGGAAACAGTAGCAGTATATTAGTTTAGATAAGTAGTTAACTTTCATAATATAATATGTATCTGCAAAAATGGGATGTACTTAATAAATTAAGTATAAAATGAGAAATAAAATCGGTGGATGTTATGCTTTGTTTTAGAAACTAGATACCAAGGCATAGTAATGCAGATTTTATATATTTTTTTTTGTCCACACCCGCAACACAGGCCACTAGGTCTTCGTCGGCGTCCCTCGGCTGGTCTTCTGTCTCCGGTGTAGCAGACACTCCACGTTCTCGACGTCGGGATGGCTGTTACCTTGGCCGCCTCCATCCTTAATGCTGCCGTTAGCGCCTCGTGGATGGTTTTATAATCGCCGAGCATCAGGCGCTGACGAGTCTCTGTGTCTCGTACCCCGTCAACGAATGTGTAGGCAGCTTCCCGGGATACGAACTCTGGTGGGAGGTCGAATAGAGCCTTGCTAGCCAGTTGTTCAACTGCCAGGGCGAACTCCTGTAGCGTCTCCCCTGGCTGCTGTGACCTTGCCTTTAGCTGGCTGCGGTACGCTGCGGCTAAGCGGTGGTTTCCAAAACGATTCTCCAGGGCCTCCCAGATGTCCTTGGGCACCGCCGTTGTCTGTACCGCGTTCAGGACTTCCGCGGCCCGTCCCTTGAGGCTTGCTATTAGCTGCGCGGCCTCTTCCTCCGGTGACCACTTATTATGCCTGGCCACCGTGTCGAACTGGCGGCGGAAGACCTCAAACGTTGACGCGCCGTCATATTTCGTAGGTTTGACGCGCGCCGGTGTTGTGTCGCGTTCCGGTGTGTCTGCCTTCAAATCCTTCAACCTCCTGCCAACGACGTCCTCCACCATGGCGTTCAGGAACTTGACGCTGCTGTCGGCCTTTTCTTCCAGGTCGTTAACGCGGCTCGCCAGGTCCTCGACGCGCTCGTCCACTTGGCCCATCCGCTTGCCCAGCTCCATCACGTCATACCTCACGCCGGCCAACCGTTCTTCAAATTTGGCGCGAGAGCCTCGTTCGCCGCTTTAATTTCCGTGATCAATTCGGTCTTTATTTCCTTCAGTTCCGCGGCCAGGTTGTTATTCGTCGCTTCTGTTTTCGCAGCGAAGTTGTCATTCGCCGTCTTTATTTCTGTCAGTTCCGTGGCCAGGCTGTCATTTGCCGCTTTCATTTCCGAGGTCAGTTCGGCCTTCATTTCCAACATCTTCTCCAAAATCTTTTCCAATGCCGCGTCCATGGCTGTAATGTTCGGTGATGTTGTCGTCCCGCTTCCTGACACCAGTTGTAACTTTGTGGGTTTGTGAAATTAAAAGTCCAATTGCACAAACTCAAAATGTTCTTTATTTCCACCGAATTACAGTTGAAACACTTGCCAATTACACAGAATTACGTAGTGCACACAATTACAATTAACTAGTTCGTCCGTCACCGGTCCACTCTGCACTCGCAATTACGCACAACTCCTCCGATGTACGTACACAGTCTTCCGGTCCGTTCCCTCACTGGGCGTTCGTCACGGCTGCTCGCCAAGAACTGACTCACCACTGCAGCCCCCTTTTATAGGAATATCGCTGTTTCTGGAACTCGCGGTTCAGTGAATCATCACGAAGGTTCGAGACGGCAGGGGGAGGGGAAAGAGACGGCACAGTGGCCTGGAATCCCTTCAGTTAGCGACACGCAACAAATGGGTAGGCGTGGCCTCAATACTTCCCGTCTGGCCCTACCCTGCTGCTAGCTGGCCGTGCCTTCCGATAATTAGGTGACAATATGTATAAATGCACTTTATAGAAGGTTATGTTGATACAAGTGTGAATTGAATATGCTGAGTGAGATATAGAAGAAGCAGTGCAAATAATAGAAGCAAAAGCAGAGATGGGAGATAGTAATGCAGAGTCTGTGTGTTCAGAAATAGAAGATAATGTAGAAGAAATCAAGATGCCAGAGTTGTAATGGACCTTACATCCCCTTCAAGAACTAGATATGGTATTACAACAGACAATTTTTTTATGTGTTCTCCACTTGCACAGGAGTTTTCTGAACAAAGACTAAATTTGACTGGTTCTCTTAGAAAAAAACAAGCCCAAAATTCCACCTGAACTTCAACTAATACCACTGAAGCCACAGTTTTCATCTATGTTTGCATACAATGAAAATTTAACTCTAGTATCATATATGCCTAAAAAGAACAAGGCAGTGATCCTTTTGAGCTCTGAGCACCATGGTGACAATTGTGGCACAGAAAAGAAAGAGTTCCAAACCAGTATTCTAGACCACCATAAAACCAAAAGGTTCTGTTGATACGATGGGCAAAATGGTAAATGAGTATTAATGCAATAGGGCTACAAAGCAATGGACATTTTTATGCTATTCCTGAAAATGATTGATACAGCAGCCATAAATGCCCACTTATTTTGGAAGAGAGAAGTCCTGACAGGAATGCTCTTGCACATGACAGGATAACATTTTTGTTAGATCTATAACAAGGACTTATAAAGCCTCACCCGAAGCAAAGAATTCAGAAGCTGAGCCAAATGCCCGCAACATTAGAACAGCAATAAAGGAATTATTGCTTGGTGAAGATGCAAGCCCAGTGACACAGCAATCAAGTTCAATGGATCCTCTACCACGGATGCTGCAAATTTTTTGCTAGGAAAAAAAACCGGAAATGTAAAACAAAATGTGCAAGGGCTGTTCTCTTGTATGTGTAAATATGCAATTGTGAAAATGCAAAGAGTATGCAAAAACTGCATTGATTCAAGCTGCAACATCTGTAATTAACAGTAGGCACTACATTTGAAGGAAAAAACATTATATAATTTGTTACCAACTTGCCCAGATAGTCTTTTCATAACAAATATTATTGTAAAGGATTAGTCCATTTCCACATACTACTGTATTACTGTATGTGATAACCTTTGTTTCTGAAGATGAATCATATCTTAACAATAAATTATGCTTTGGGGTACTCTAATACTCTCGTTGATGTACAGTGTTATTTTTATAACTTGGTATGCAGAAGTTTAATTAACTTCATTCTCTACTGCGATGCACATCACTGATGTACAAGTAATTTTTCTCTCTTTTAATCCAGAGGCTAAAATTGGCTAGAGATTTTGCCCAAGGGGTTTTCATTTTACCTGCAAGGGGAATTTATAATAAATAAGCACTTTGGATCCAAGCTTATTATAGCATTTATTCCTTTTCAGGGTATTCACTGTCTCTGTGAACCTGAGATGTTAAAAAGTTGATAAATACTAGCCAAAAAATTGTATACAATAAAGGCATTCATATTATATTAAGATATATTATTCAGGTTTTTCTATACCTTCTGTGTTTAGGTATAATGATAATATATAATTAATAATTATTATGCAAAACACATTTTACTTACATCTCCATTTTCATTTGGTGGCATACATAACTCTAAGTATCCATGTTCAATGTATGTCTGACTGTAGTCGAATAATGGCTGTTTCATAAGGAGTCGCCTCACGGTTGAGAAAGCTCCATCAGCACCCACCACCAAATCAGCATAACATTCTTCTGTTTTTCCACAGTCCTTCCTGTACAAAAAGTTTTGCTGTTACATACAGAATAGCAAACATTATAGTGGATTTCAGTTGGAATCGTTGATGGCGTTTCATGTGCAGTGATAGTGTTTAGACCCATGTAAGTCTTATAGTCAATTTATTTGCTCTGCTAATCTGGTAAAATATAATTTTCTTAAACATCAATGACTTTATATGTGTTTGGAGGAATTTAGTAACAGTGACGTAAAAATTAATATCAGAAACTATTTGTAGTTGGTTTATTAATACTCGTCATTTACTTGTTTATATTTATGAGAGACTAGTTTCAAAGGCATTCGCCTCCATTTTCAATATCTTTCCAACTGGCATCTGTTGTTGTCTGCTCTCTCTCTCTCTCTGGTGGTGGAACTATGAACTTCTTTGTCAAATTATCTACTGGTGGGATTTCAAAGTTCATTACGTGATTCTTATTTTTCCACGTATACATGGGAGAACATATTTATATGGAAAAATAAGGATCCCGTAATGAACTTTGAAATCCCACCAGTAGATAATTTGACAAAGAAGTTCATAGTTCCACCACCAGAGAGAGAGAGCAGACAACAACAGATGCCAGTTGGAAATAGATTGAAAATGGAGATAAATGCCTTTGATACTAGTCTCTCATAAATATAAACAAGTAAGTGACGAGTATTAATAAACCAACTACAAATAGTTTCTGAGATCAATGACTTTGCTTTCACTACTTTGGTGGTTTATATTTTCTTACAGCTAGTTTTGTTGTTGGTGATAGATATACTAACAGTTTATTTATTAAGTTTTTGAAGTGTCCCTTATATTGATACATGAAATATGTAAATATAGTTATCAAATTTATGTTCTTGCCTTTACAATCTTGTCTTTGGTAATAAACTTCATTATCATATAAAGTCTAGTGGGTATTGTAACACAGTTTATAAGGTATGTTATATTTATTTTTCTAGAATTCCATATAAAGTGTTTAAAATCCTTCCTATTATGTTTGAAATATTCAATAGGCATTAATATTATATAGTAAATAGCAGTTTTCTCCTTTCTTTGCCTGTATTAATTAGTTTTCAAATAAACTGCAGCAATTGTGAAAGTATGTAAAATTGCTTAACTCTACATTAAATGTCAGATAAAATTACTGTTAACCACAGAGAAATAATTTATCTGTTTAGTGCAGAACACCACACTAATGGACAATGGTGTGACTTTGAATTTTTGTTTGAATTAACACATACTCAGTTGAGAAAACTTTGTCTGAGCAGATTCAAAGAAGAGGAATGCTGTGTGTTAACACCTTACCATATAAAGTGTGAAAGAATTCATAAATATATAGTAATTGAATCTTCTGCAGAGTGTATTTTATTATATTACTTTCTAAGTATAACAGTCTGTAATAATCTCGAAATTTAAATCACAGTTTTAAATGATTTCAAACAATGAGAGAAAAGCTATAATTGTGAACAATGTTGAAGGCCAGTTGGAAAGAGATTGAACATGGAAGCGAATGCCTTTGAAACTAAGTCTCTCATTAATATAAAACAGTAAGTAACGTGTATCAATAAACCATCTACAAATAGTTTTTGAGATTAATTTTGATGTCACTGTTACTAAATTCTTCCAAACACATATAGTGAACAATGTTACTAAAGCTCAAAAGGCAAGTGAAAGCTTTGTAAGCATAATAAAGTACTAAATCATTCTTCCACACTAGCATGTGTAGGCCAAGATTTGGAAAGATAGAATCTGATTGAAAAATTCAAAGCCATAGTCAGGATTTAAAACACGGACCTCCCGGTCTCTGTCCGGTTAGCTACCAGGGCTAACATGCCAGCATGATATAAAATTCTTCAACTGACTCATATGTTTCCTGGTACATCACTAGGGGTTCTCATATACAATAAGATATTATCTATCTTTCGTGGTGACTTAGTATGCTGTAAGTACTTAAGTCCCAGGCTTCATAGTTACCACATAATGAAATATTTTGGTAATGCATTTTATGTTATTTAATAGTTAATTATGTGCTCTACAAAAGAGTGTGTGCTGTTTTGTGTGCTTATATGCTTAGTGAGCTTATTGTACTTTTCAAATCAATAAAGTCGCGTGCAAGTCGACAACAAAGAGAACATTGTATATACATCTTTTAAATTGTGCAAATGATTTAGTCAATCATTAGTCAGTCAAGTTAATCATGCATTGTTGTAATCATGTATTGCAACTGGACAAAGCTTAAATTAAGGGAGAAAATTTTACTCCCAGTGACCTTCCCAACTGACTGATACCAAGTATTGCTGGATGAAACTTGTTTAACCTAGTTTTCTCTTCTGAGGTCTAGATCAGTTTGTGAGAGAAGTAAACATTTAGGAATGCAGACTTAAAATCTTACACAAAAGTTCTCTCAAGAAAAGTGCTGAAGTATTTGAAACATGACAAATATATTAGCAAGAATGTAATTCAAATCAGTGTCCTACCTTTGGAATATAAGCTGACCTTCTTCTAGATTGCTCCCTATAAGTTTGTGTTGAAAGTGAAGGCTTACTTGCGGGTATTTTTCAGTGGCTGAAAGTAACACATAAATGACACAATATTCATTTAAAATATCATAAATAAATTTTTCTAAGGTTGATTTATATATCTATAATTAAGTAAAAGATCAAAGGAAAACTGTGTAAAATAATATTAATTTTAGGATATATTCTATCATTCAAAGCAAGAGTATTCCACTATATAAATTACATAAATATTATACAACACTATATACAAGGTGTTAGGGGTATGAGTGCTCAGATTTCAATGGAAAGTTCCTCACGGTAAGCTGAAACATGAGTTTCTATACCATTTTCCTCTCAAGTGCATGGATGCAGAAATAAAAAACAATATTCATCAAAACTTTGATCACGAATATGTCACCACACTCACATCATTTACTTTTGCAATTAGAATAGCCATTTAGAGGTATAAAATATAAATTATTTGTGCCTTTACCCCATGTTGATAAAATGATTGGTTTAGCCACAAAATGATGTCAGAGAGCTAGATTTCAGCCCCTCTATTAGAATAAAGTCATGAGCATATTCTTGACAATCCCGCAACATTGACGTGTGTTGAGAAGGAAGTTCAGGAAGGTAAATAGTAAAACTTTGCACGACAGCACATCCTGTCAGTGTCAATGTTTGATGAGTCTAATGCATTCTGATCTATGGAAGTGTTTACAAATCAAGAGTATGCTTGTTGCTTATGGCGAAGGAGAGTGGAACATTCATGATGTGCAAGACCTCGGATAAGTTTCACAATAGGAAAATTTCAAACCCAAGAGTCATATCAAAGAGTCCAATGGAGCACATTTTGATCATCTACTATAAATAGACATGTTAATTTTAGTTAATTAATGGAAATTAATCATTTCTTCATACTAGCCTTATACTGGCTAAGGTTTTTGATAGATAGAGTCAACACGAAAAAATGCCATGGCCGGGATTTGAACCACGGATCTCCTGGTTTCCGTCCATGTTTTTCATGGTTTTCATGTTGACTCTATAGACATGTTAATGTTGCACTTACCATTAATAAATTTCGTATTTAGCAAATATGTGACTTTTATTTAATTTTACAAGATGCACCTGAATGAGGTATTTCCATAATTGATGTTGTACTTCACGGCTTTGGACTTTTCAATCCGTTCCGACTTCATTTCGGTGTGTACATCTTTTCTTAGGTCTTCCCTGATTTCTTGTACCATTGGGTCTGTAGTTTATGCCTAATTTGGGTATTCGGTTATTATTCATCCTTTGAATGTTTTCCCCATTCATTTCTACTGTTAGCAATAATATGATTTATTTCTTCTACTTTCTTTTCTGGTATCTTGATTGCGTTTTTTTGTCTTTTTTATCATACCCGGTTATTGTTCTTATAAATTTAATTTCATTCTAGCACCATTTATTTTTGTTAATGGCCGTGTTTCTGATACGTATATCAGAGTTATATTGCCAACTCCGTAATTGAAAGGTTGAATTAGTTAAACTTGATCAACTTATGCGTAGCTTTTACGCAGCTTTTGGTTTTGGTCTCCTGAAAACGATTGAATAACACCCCTCACTACTGGCAGTAGCTGATAAACACACAGGCACGTGGCGAACCGGCTTTCAAGCGCTGGTCTAGTTTCGACTTTCACCCGTTGCAGATGTGAGCGCATGACTGACCGCAAATCAAAACAAAAATATTGAGCTATGTAATCCTGCTCTGTTGCAAGACTGCGCATATAATGTGTTCACTAGTGTTCAATAATTCCCTTTATTTTTCAAGATGGATAAAATTGTTCTGGGATTTTATTATTCGTCATAATTGGATCTCCTAGCTCGCGAAATCTGCGCAATACATACTCCTAACACTGTGTATAAGTTGCCATTAATAAATTAAAATCAACCTGCTGTTTTTGTTAACTCATGAGTTCAAAGTAAATTGGTTATGATATATAAAATTTTATTATTTACAGTTCTGTTTAATAAAGCGAACTAAGCACCAGCCGTCGCTCTAAACCCAGTCATAGACGTTTGTTTTTTAATAATTTTGGAGAGTAAAATAATCAAAATTTGAGTGAGAGCAGTGAACTATAAATTCATAATTATTTGAATTATATTGCGATTCTTAGGAAGAAACGAGTTTAAGTCAAGGGGTTTCTTAAAAATTCAACCAAGTTTAAGTTTCCTCCGGAATGAAAAATCATAAAGAAATTTCCAAAATTAGAAATACATTGGTGAACTGCTATAAAAGAACTTACGTGGGCCAACATTGGTACATACATTTCAGAAGGTTAACCGGAACAAATGCCATTGTTGTACATCATTGAAGCAAACTTTGCTGTTGAAGAATTAAGACGATGATGAGAATAATGAACTGTAAGATAATAGTCGTTGATGAGTAAGTCAAAGACTCATAATTTAAGAAATACGCCAGAGACAACTACAAAATAATTCTTGGAAGACATTAAGAAAATAAAGAAGAATATTTTTACTGCATTTGTGCCTGCAACTAAAATCCTGTATACAGGATGTTAGGGGTATGAGTACGCAGACTACAACAGCAGTTTCTTGGTGTTAAGCTGAAACCTGTACCACTTTCCTCTATAAGCATGGTTGCAGAAATACAAAATAAAACCGACCAAAGTTTTGTTTCCGAATTTATTACGCGTTTATAATTTACTTTTGAAATTAGGACAACGAGGTAGAATTAGAAAAGAGGACAATTTATAAGAAAATCATCATTTCTTATAAGGTAAGTGAAGTTTTAAGTTACAAATTGTTATATTTTTATATAGTTATTTGTTTATTTACCATATATTGCTAAATTGATCAGTTTAGCCACAAAATGTTATAAAGGGACTGTATTCCTGCGTGTCTATTGCAAAAAAAGGTCGCGGGCTTACGCTTGGTAACCCCGCAATATTGGTGTGTATGTAGTACGGAGGGTCAGGAACGTAAACGGTGCAACTGCCTACTGCGACATTTGGCACATTAGCGTGTTGTATTTCAGATGTGTCTAAAGCGTTCAGAACTTTGTATGGTACTCTTTACAAATTAAGAATATGGTTCCTGCCTATTGCAAAGCCGACTGGGACAGTGATGTAGTGCACACTTAGGATAAGTTTAAATGAAAGCACAACACCCCTCGTTACTGATAAACACAGGCACGTGGCAAGTTCCCAAATCTTGAAGAAAATAAAACTCATACACCATACAATTCTGTGTACAGTTATATTATAAATACATACCAGATAGTAGAATCTCGTTGATGTGCCTCCGGCTCACGGAATAAATGCACTGAAATTAAATCAGCATAATATGGTTACTTGCATTCTGATTGAATTTTTTGTATATTTCCAAAACTTCATAAATTCTTAAATGGTAAATTTATTTTACTGTCTTAAGAAGCTAAAGGAGTGGAAATGGAATACTGAAAAAGAATTATAAAACAGATACACTGCTTTGTGTTTCATTTAGAGAACGCATCGTTTTAGATTCTAAGTTTTGAAGAATAAGCTTCAAACGGGCTGGGGGCGGGGTGTGTGAATTCGCAAACGCTTTATGGAGCGCGTCAAAAATAAGTACATATGTAAAACATCTGGCTTAGGTAACATAATCATATCTGGCTTAAGACCCTCTTTCCTCTTGAAATAAATAGTAACTTCATGTATATGCTTTTTCAATTAACGTCCTCCAACGTTATGTCATACCGGACGGTGAATGAAAATTGGTGAAATGATGCTCATATGATTCCAAGGTTCATGGAGCTTAGAGTTACCCGACATTCGTCTTTCAGGATCAGGGAAATCCCCGGAAAAACATTATCCAGTTAACTCACCCAGACCGACATTTGAACTCGGGACCTCTTGAACGTGAGGCAGACATGTTATCATCTACGCTACCGAGGTGAGCGTTTATATGCTTGGCCTGGAGAAATGCCCATGTATTGAATACAACGGTATGTATTGATGTGCTATATTATGGTTAGAATATTCTTGTGCAAAGTTTTACTGGATATCAAATAGACTTTATCTGAAATTAAGCACATCCGATTAGGAGTATGCGTTGGTATATATCGTGGATGGTATCCGGAATCCTGGGCAGAGCATCGTACGCAGGCCAATGTGGCACCTTGGAGTTCTAAAGTGGTCCATGTATGAAGGGATAAGGGGGAGGCCTGAAGACAGGGTATATCCGGACATCGATGTGGCAAGTATGGACGGAATTCAAAACCTTTACGCCATCTGGGTACCTCTAGAGCCAAGGAATACCATTCCAGACGGCTTGTTTTTCAGTAGGCAAGCTTGCGCTTGCGTAGCTCTACCACTCAGGCTCAATACACTGAATGCCTTGGCATGGTCCTTCAATGCTGAAACAGATGTAGAGAAAGTACAACTCTAGCATTCGTTTCCCGACCCAGGGAAAGGACAAACCAAACCCTACGGACGGAATCTCACTTGAAATTGCGAACCTCATGCATTAGCACAGTACCTCTTACTTGGTATATAACACATAAACTGATTCCGCTATTTAAACCCTACAATATTGCAAAGATGTTAATTTTATTTAAACTTTCAAAAGTTCATCATATACATGTCAAAAATATAATAATTATGTTTCCAGCAACTCTGTAATTTTAAGGTGCGCCGGGGTGGGGCAGTGGCTTCGGTCACGGCTCCCGTGCAAAGGGCCCCAAGTTTGATTCCCGGCTCTGGGGTGCCGATTTTAAGTCGGCCATAACCTTGCCTTTACCTCTCTCTAGCACATGTGAAGTGTTCACTATGCCCAACGTCGGTTCGGAGTCCACGGTATAAGCTGTAGGTCATCTCGCCTCGCCGTTATCTTCACTATCACCCTAACATTGGAGGTAATGGACACCGCCCTCTGGGTACCTCCACCTGATAAATGGGTCCGCGCATAATGAGGTGGGGCGAGGTTTCTCCGAAGGCCAAGGTTGCTATGTGGGGAGTATTGGGAACTGTGTAATTTTTGTGTTTGCGCCAGTATATAACAGTATATTTATACCAGTACAACGTAATTGTTAACAGTAAATATGACAGATGTTTAACGAAATAGTAACGTATATAATCCCAAATGGGTTACTAGCCTCACTTTAAAGCTTTGACTTACAGCTCGTTCGTAATTCGTTCCTATCTTATATCTAATTCACATCCGTTTTGTACCCTTTCCTTTTTGTAGCCTTAAATCACTAGGGAAACACATTAATGCAATGTTCCAACATGTACCAGTTTGGAGATGCAAATCAAATGGCGAATCGAAGATTATCCAGGTAGAGTATCCTCCAATGTTTAACCGACTATATCCTATGGAATGACGTTCTGGGATCTCCCATGTTCAAACCTTTCTAGGTGGTTTGGTCGACCGAATCATGAAGGTTTGGATATAGTGCATTCTCTGAAAGCTGGTGCCTCCAGCGTTCCGCCACACGTATCTTAGCAGGTTAGTTGCAGTGTGAGACAAAGGAACTTAGAAGTAGTAGCACGAGAAAGCTGCATCAGGTCACCTTGTGGAAACCAGACTGTTGTCTTGTTTTATGCAGTCAATTGCCACGAAAATGTGTTGAAAGGCCATCTAGCGCAAGGCTAAAGATGATTCATGACGTCCTAAACGAGGTCTCCAATTACCAAGACTTCTTCGTAAGGATTAGAAAGCACTTCTAGGGACTGGGTGGAATAGGTCGCCGTCGCCAGCAGATAATTGCTTCCCCCATCAGACACGGACCAACAGCATGAATGGCGATTCGTTCAGGTGGTACTCCCACGCTTTATCGCTGAATGTGGCCCCGAAACATAATCTGTGGCTGATAACACACTGAATACTTGACACTGGCTGTAACGAAACAGCGTCTACCCATAGCCGAATTCAGCTCTTAGCAATAACGGACGCTGTCCATTGTTCAATTCCGTTGTATATGACCTTCTCAAGTTCCTATATGGAGTTATGTTAGGACATCCTTTTCATTGCTCGGAAAGAGGGCCAGGCTCCCTATAAAACGCACCACCTGAGATTCAATAAATTTCTTTGGACGTAATCGACATTACCACCATTCATTAGTGCAATAACTTTCCAGCTCGACCTATTCTATCCCTCCAGTTCTCTCACGGCTGGTCAATTACCTTGCTCTCCCCTTAGGTCTACCTACGTACTTTTAGATACTTCAATATTAAAATAAAGACTAATGCACATTCTTTCTCTTCTACGTCAATGCAATGGCCCGTTTCTCTGGGCACCGCCTTCATGAGAAAGCACCTTCATTGTATTGTTTGCTTTATCTTCAATGTTCAGAGGGAAGTTGTATTCTTGGAGACTCTGAATCCAAAATCTTTCTGGCCCTTTTGGTTTCTAAAATCTTTTAGCAGGTAGTTAGGTAAGGAGTGCTTATTTCTCAGATGAAATGACTGGCCATACAGGTATTTAAGTCAGTGCTACAGGATTTCATTACGACTAGAATATTCCGGTAAATAATGCAGATATTTATTCTCCGTTTTGAGTGCCCTGCTGCAGCACTGTAGAAACCGCTATTATCCATAGCACCAACTTGTGGATTCCCGGATGTTTTTCTGGACCTTTGAGCGCCACCTCACTTTCCCGATTTGCAGAATTTTTCAGCTGAGTTCAGCCAAGCACTTTAAGGTTACGATCGATTCTTTTTTGCACAGCGAGTGGTATCCCTTGCGGGGATGCTGGTGACGGTACTGACCTGCTCTTGCTAGGTCCAACCCTTTTTGCTTCCATTCAGCTACTTTACAAGATGCCCCGTCTGACCACACCTATACGAGGAGGTATCGTAAAGTTTTAATTTGCACCCTTTAAAAATGTGGTAGAGGGTTTGTGTTGATATGTGCTTGTTAACTCTTCTCTATGTAGTCACCATCCTGATTTATACATTTTTTCCAGCGTTACTTTACCTTCCGAATACCTGGATAGTAGAAGTCGGCATTTCTGGATTTAAACAGCTCTTCCACTTCATTAACGACGCCATTTGTGTTGTCAAATCGGCGACCACGCAATAAATTCTTCATATCTGGGAACAAATAGGTTCCTTGGTGCGAAACTGGGCGAATAAGGCGGATGCTGCAAGATCTCAAAAGCACATTCCCTTATTTTGTCAACTGCAACTTGAGATGAATGAGCTGGAGCATTGTCATCCAGAAAGCGAATGCACTTGGAGAGCATACCTTGTTATTTCTTAATCATAGATGCTCGTAACTTTTCCAAAAGATTGCTGTAGTATTTGCCAGTGATGGTTTGACCCTTGTAAAAGTAATTTGTAAGGATGACTCCACGACAGTCCCAGAAAACTGAAAGCATGACCCTCTCAGCTGACTTTTGCACCTCTATATTTTGGGAGGCTTGGAAACGGCATGCTTCCATTTCATGCTCGTGGGTTTTATCTCTGGATCATGCTGATACATCCATGATTTATCCATGGTTACCAGACTATAACAAAATCATTTTTATCCCGCTCCAAGAGCATCAACATGTCTTGAAGGGTCACGCCATATTTGCTTTTGGAAAGGGGTAAGGAACGTGGAACCCACCGTGCAGACACCTTAGACATGTGCAGTTCATCATGAATAATTTGCCACACACTACCATAACTACGATGAGTCTCATTCATGATCATTTATATGCTTACTTGTCTGTCCTCCAGAATTAAACACTCCACTTTCTTCAATGTGACAGCATCAGCTGTCAAGAACGGTCTTGGTTCGTCTCTCAGGGACATGTGAGCAGTTTGAAAATACATTTTCTACCTCAAAATAGTGCCATAACACGGGCAATTATTGCCATAAATAGCCATCATCACTTCATGAATATCATGGGACACTTTGCCCTTCAAATGCAGGAACTTTATCGCACTACGGGCCTCAATTTTCTGCATCTTACGCCTTAGTTCCTTCTAGCACTCAGCGTTACTAAAGAAAAGAACAAAGCTGACTGAAACTTTCAACATTATGCCCCAGGGGATCAATGATGTCACTGAAAAAATTTCCTTAGTCTACCATAAAAGCTACCATGTGATAATTAAAACTTTACGATACCCCCTCGTATTTTTTGGGAATCTTTGTAGTCCCTGAGATTAGCTTCTATCGTCGTCGTTGTCGTAGTTGATACTGTTTATGTTGGGAGTGGTAGTATCTGTTCCCTTGACACTTCCAACCTCATGAGGTCATTAGTAGTGGAGTTGTAATCGCCGAGCATCAGGCATTTGTATTCCTCCATTGTCTTGGGTAGCATGCTATCTTCTGGTTTGCGATGTCGATGGTTCAAACCCTTGGAGGACCATGGATTATTTCCGCCGTAAAAATCTATAGTATCGCTTCCTTCGGAAGGAAAATGAAGCCGGTGGTTCCAAGTAGTAGATTAATGGCATGTAAAGCACCTCAAGTCTGATAAAAGGGTCTCTGGGTAAAATTAATGCACAATAGACAATGGGACGCTGAGAACCATAGCAGCTATACAGCGTCTATGAAAATATCTTAATTTCAGTCAGACACTCTCGCACCTGTAAATTACGCCACCAATCTACAAAGAAGTAACTTGTAGCTTTTTCGAACACGTAGCCGGGGGAGCGATAATGGCTCTTGTGTTTTGTTGAAAATTTCGAAATGTAATACCCACATTTGTACCTTAGATACCCCATCGTATTACTTGAATGGGTGATTAATGAAGACGCAGATAACCTGAAAGCATTTACATCAGAATTACCTAACATTAATGCTTTCAAAATGGTTGAAAGCCCCGGCGAATACAATCAAAATGATAATTTATCCAAATTGCTTTAAGTTTAAATTCAGACTACATATGTATAATTTAAATCATATAGTATACTGCTAATTTGAAGAGTATTTAAGAAATTAAATGATACGGCCACTGCCATCCTAATAATTACAACAATAATACTTTTTCAGGCCATTAAAACTGAACTCACCTGATTTCCCTTAGGGTCGTAGAGAATTTTCTGCAGAGTGCCATCGACTTTATGTACCATTCGTCCACGCATGGGAATTCCGTGGTTATGTATTATATAGTCCTCCAAACCAATTTCCCGCAGAGCATCTCTTCCGCGTGAAGACATCGAGAGATTGATTGTACGTCCGTGGACATGCGGCGACTTCCTTATATCTGTGCATTATATTTCATAACATTCATACACATGATTTTAGACCATATGTGATTGACATTTTAATGATTACTTACCTTCTCTGTATTCATATAGATGAACCTCATGGCCTCTTTTGGCAAAATAGCATGCACTCAACGATCCAACCTGAAAACAATTTCCTTTTTTTATTTAATGAAGTCGCAGCTAGGTACTTCATTGAAGAAGAAAAAAATTATTGTCAGCAAAACAATTAGAATACACCTAAGAGTGTGTACAGAGATGCATAAACAGGGAAAAGCGTGGTTATGGAAACTGAAGTTCACCGATTTAAGGACAGCAGGTAAAATCTGACCTTATGGATGTCCATAAATTGCCATTCTTAGATGAGGAATGCACTGCCTATGCAATTTTATAATGGAAATGCCTAAGCATGAAAATGGCTTTGTTTTCTATTTCGTATTAAATCTCACTTCACAGGCCAAGAAAGCAATGGTTATAACATAATTGGTAAGCGTTTGTAAATAATGTTTACCTGAAGACCGAAATAATTTTAAATGCAGCATATTTCTTCTCATTATACTGTTGAAAAGCTAGTCAATCAAACATGGAAAGGCAGCCATTCGGAATTTTTTAGACTCTGGCTATGAATCACTGAAGCTCATGTCAATTAATTTAACTTCAGCACTGAGGAAATAAGCTTATAATAAACATATTAACAATAACATAGTTCTGTGTCTTGGTGGAATCGTTTCATATGCAAATACAGTTGCAAATGCGCCTCTTAGCTATTACGTACAATACTTCTAAATTTCCTAAGCTATTACATGGCGTTTACTTTTGTATTGTTTGCTATTTCAGACAAAATATTGGTAAACGTTAAATAATAAATCTAGTTCAGAATTTCAGGTAATATTTCACGGTTCTCTACTGGAACATAATTCTAAATAACTCCTGTTTTATATTATGCAAATGAAACATTCAAGGGAAGGAACTCTCTTCCTGAACTCTGCTGACATTGAATCGACCTTTATTGGTTGTCTACTCGGTGGACGAAATTTCCTGATCACCATCTCTTTCAATTTTATTACAACATAACTCATTATATTGCATAGCCTGTTTCCCTCCCACGCTCCTACGATGTCTACATATTATGATACCAGTCTCATAACTTTTGCATAATTCACAATAGGGAGAAGAGAAATTGTTCTTTCGCACTATCCGTATGTAGGGCAAGGTTTCGATAGGTAGAGGCAGACTCAAAAATTCTATGCCATAGCTGGGATCTCCCTGTCTCCATCCGGTTGCTTTTAACCTTTGAGCTGGGACTTAAAGCAAAGCTACACTGAAAACTCCAACTTCTATAATAATAAACCTATCATTATTAAAATTCAGCCACATTTTGCTACACCAAATCGTTCATTAATTATTTTTTTTAAATACCGTAAAAATTAAAAATGTTCTACGCGTCAAAAAAATTGAGCTTTTAAGTTGTGTTTTTGTTTTTGGCTAGTACAGAGTAATTTTAAAAGACCCACATTCTTATTCTTTGGAATATTCTTGTAGCATTTGTTCTAAAATATTTTCCATGTGCTAGGTTTAAAAGTTTTGAAAATATCACCCTTTTTTTTATTCCTTAACACCATATAATTTTCAAAACATGAGCATTAACAAACAAGGCAAATATTAAGTTTCTTATTTGCATATTATGGACCTATCCTGTAAGTTTCACGCGTGAGACATTTTGTATACTGAAAAGTGTTAGAAAAAAGTTTCTCAGAAAATGAAATTTAAAGTAATGATTGTTACTTTTAACGATTATTAAATTTCTCTTTAAATTGTCACGTTATGGCCCCAAATAGTGCAAATGATAAAAATAGCATGCCATCTATTACTACACACCCTAAGCTACCAAAAATGCCCAAAAAGAAAATCCAATGATTTTCAACATTTTTGGCGAATTTTCAATGTAGCCCTGCCTTAAGTACTTACAGCCTAGTAAGTCGCCAAAAAAGCTATGTATCTCATTGTATATAAGAACTAATGAAAATATAGGCCGCGCCGTGGCTGAGTGGTTAGACCGTTCGACTCTCACCAAGGCGGCACGGGTCCATCTCAGGCGACCACAAAGTGAGATTTGTGGTCGACAACAAGGCGCTGGGGAGGGGTTTCTCCTTCACATCCGGTTTCCCCACCATCTCATTCCACCAGTGCTCCATCTTCATCTCATGTATCAGCAGTGCAACCGCCTGCAGTGCCGTACGTAGTAAAAGTGGGCGTTACACACTACACACACATAATGAAAATAGCAGTGAACTGGAGCATTTAATGTCTTGCTGGCATGTTGACATAGTAGCTCAATGGTTAACGGATAAACAGAGGTCCGTTCTTGAAATTCCGGTTATGGCATTGCACTTTCCAGTCCGCCTCTACCTATCTGAGAAAATGGTTCATAATTTGAATCTTCCCTCTTCCTTTGGTAATGGGCTTTCTGTGCATGAAATATTAGCAAACGGCACACTTATTACAGAATCGTGTGCGTTCACTAAAGGAAGGAAGGTTGGAAAAAAATCCATACACCTATTTCGATCTCGTTCGTGTGGACATTGACAGAGTGGTAGTTGACTATCCATCCTCGCCAGTGTCTCTGTCATTTTGTTCCTTACAGTGCCGTTGTATGCGAAATCTCTCTTGGTTTAGCTAAATCGCTTATTTACCAGGTACCTTACCACTCACTTATTAATTTAAGTACTTTACTTCGGCATTTATACCTACTTCAAAGTTGCGATTGTCACCATTATAGACCTAGTCTCATTTTGTATTGGCTATATTATTCCATTGCCTGCCTATCTTTGTGTCTTAGATTATTTACTTCTGTAGTTAGTTGCTGATTGATCCGATCTACGGAGGATTCAGTCGCTGCTCATTAAATTCCTATAGCGTCTACATCCTCCTGCGGGCTATTTTGTCCTGATCTACGTTGTTACATTACCTCATCTAACTCTTGTTTCAAGCTGATACTTAAGTTGTATTCCAGGGCAGTCACATTCCTACATAAGGTCCGCTCTGGAATATCGAATTATTTTAACAATTTCTCTTGAATAGAAAATCTGGCATCTACTTTGGTGGTAATGTAACTACATGTCTAATTACCTTTTTTGTTTTAAGGACCTTCTCTGATCTGAAAGCTTAGAGGGAATTTTAGTTAGCTGCGTCATCATAGTTTTTAGCAAAATAGTTCATGCTAATCAGTTCTGTAACCTGACGCATATCATTGCATTATCACTTTTGACTTTCATTGCGTTATTTTGAGAGTCACCGTTCGTTGTGGATAAATTATTCTCTGTTTTGCTAAATTGTGCCAATGGCTCTGTTCTGTAGACTCTGTTCCCTAGACTCAGTTGGCAGGATTCCATTTTAACGAATTCCACCAACTTTTTCTTACCGCTTCTGAGAGGAATTTATTGTCTATTTAGTGCTTCTTAGTACCACCGTACTGAATTTTATATGTGTAAATTCAGAAACCTTCCAAAACGGAATACAAATCATGACATTGATTTTCTTATATTAACTTAGTTGTTTTTCGTTCACAGTAGTTAATCGATGATTGCAGTATCCAATTATTCCGTTAAAACTGCTCTTTGTACTGCAATACACTTTCGGAAGTTGTTGGCTCTTGCAGAAGAGATAAGCTTCTTTTGATAATGTTTCCATAGGGTTGTCTCCGATGTGTTGCTAACTTGACGTCGTGTTGTCGTGTTACGTCTCTAGATCTTTGTTGCTCTGGTTACCTTTCTGGCA
Organism: Mantis religiosa; assembly: GCA_030765055.1. Taxonomy (NCBI): domain Eukaryota; kingdom Metazoa; phylum Arthropoda; class Insecta; order Mantodea; family Mantidae; genus Mantis; species Mantis religiosa. The sequence goes on along the minus strand of CM060950.1, from coordinate 3,705,506 downwards.
GCGTCAACATGTTGCTTCATGAACATTTTTGAGCCCGACGTATTGGAGACTGCCTCCCCTGGGTGCAGTCCTCCACAGATGTTAGGGGAGCGTCTTATAAGTAAATTTCGCCAGCCAACATAAACATCTGTAAATATTTTTAGTTAATTGATGGAAATTAACCATTTCTCCACACTAGCCACTTGATTAATTTCCATCAATTAACTAAAAATAATAAGAGTTAAATGATGAAGCCTGGGACTCAAGTACTTACAATAGTAAGTCGCCACAAACGGTGTATCTCGGATGCGAGAGCCCATAGTGGTCTACCGGGGAAATATACGAGTCAAATGGAGAATTTAATGTCAGGACGGCACGTTGGCCATGGTAGCTGAAAGGGTAAGAGCGACTGGACGGAAACCAAGAGATCTGTGGTTCAAATTCCGGCCATGGCATTGAATTTTTCATGTTGACTCTATCTGTAAATACTCTTAGGGTATGTGTGGGGGAATCCTGTGTTCCTAGGGTATAATTGCAATAGGTAAAGCTGTGTTCCATGATGTTATTTTATTTTAGACTGTAATCACTGGCCAACTCAGGAACCTTACTAACATGAATAATTTCTCATTTTCATTTAATGCAACCTGAGAAGTCTGGACTTTCAGAGCATTGTTTTGATAACGACCATAGAGCAAAATTCGGGAGATGACCATCTTGGCAAACTGCAACAGTTACTGGGAGCGGAGAGTTAAGGAGGCTTTGGCCATTTCCTCCGAGAGGAGCACGCTTAATCGTGATGCTGGATTTCAGTTCAGCTTCCCTTGGGAACCGGCCTTAAAATGGAAATCCGTCGGCTTTAAGAAGCACAGATCTATACAGCTTGATCACCAAGTTAAGGAGTCACGTTTCTTTGAACCAATTAATTTTGTATACTCATGCCATCTCCTGACCTGGAATTTAATTTACTGTAAACATTCTATTGTTCAGTGATACATTGGTAGTGTTTTGTCTTTGTTGATATTTGTGCTATATCCAGTGATACATTTGTGAATATAATGTTATTAAAATATGCTAATAATGGGAGAGATATACGCTCCCGAAACGTCGATTTCTAATCGTCTTTTCGCCTGGCTTGTTTCACGAGAAGAACTTAAACGAAATAATATCTCCTTGAAATTTACATTAATGTTGTCATTAAAATCATGATTAATACTCAGTTTCCTTTACTTCTATCTATCTGAAGACATTCGCACTTTCAATTCTTATCTTGAGCCACGTTCCCTATCCGCTACGGTCATAAATAATTTTAAATAAAATTAATTCTAAAATAACTGTTTCATTATTATTATTATTATTATTATTATTATTATTATTATTATTATTATTATTATTATTATTATTATTATTATTATTATTATTATTATTATTATTATTATTATTATTATTATTATTATTATTATTATTATTATTATTATTATTATTATTATTATTATTATTATTATTATTATTATTATTATTATTATTATTATTATTATTATTATTATTATTATTATTATTATTATTATTATTATTATTATTATTATTATTATTATTATTATTATTATTATTATTATTATTATTATTATTATTATTATTATTATTATTATTATTATTATTATTATTATTATTATTATTATTATTATTATTATTATTATTATTATTATTATTATTATTATTATTATTATTATTATTATTATTATTATTATTATTATTATTATTATTATTATTATTATTATTATTATTATTATTATTATTATTATTATTATTATTATTATTATTATTATTATTATTATTATTATTATTATTATTATTATTATTATTATTATTATTATTATTATTATTATTATTATTATTATTATTATTATTATTATTATTATTATTATTATTATTTTATTATTATTATTATTATTATTATTATTATTATTATTATTATTATTATTATTATTATTATTATTATTATTATTATTATTATTATTATTATTATTATTATTATTATTATTATTATTATTATTATTATTATTATTATTATTATTATTATTATTATTATTATTATTATTATTATTATTATTATTATTATTATTATTATTATTATTATTATTATTATTATTATTATTATTATTATTATTATTATTATTATTATTATTATTATCATTATTATTATTATCATTATTATTATTATCATTATTATTATTATCATTATTATTATTATCATTATTATTATTATCATTATTATTAATATCATTATTATCATCATTATTATTGTTATTATCGTCATTATCGTCATTATCGTCATTATCGTCATTATCGTCATTATCGTCATTATCGTCATTATCGTCATTATCATCATTATCGTCATTATCATCATTATCATCATTATCATCATTATCATCATTATCATCATTATCATCATTATCATCATTATCATCATTATCATCATTATCATCATTATCATCATTATCATCATTATCATCATTATCATCATTATCATCATTATCATCATTATCATCATTATCATCATTATCATCATTATCATCATTATCATCATTATCATTATTATCATCATTATCATTATTATCATCATTATCATTATTATCATCATTATCATTATTATCATCATTATCATTATTATCATCATTATCATCATTATCATCATTATCATTATTATCATCATTATCATCATTATCATCATTATCATTATTATCATCATTATCATCATTATCATCATTATCATTATTATCATCATTATCATCATTATCATCATTATCATCATTATCATTATTATTATTATTATTATTATTATTATTATTATTATTATTATTATTATTATTATTATTATTATTATTATTATTATTATTATTATTATTATTATTATTATTATTATTATTATTATTATTATTATTATTATTGATGTTATTGCAACTAATTCTATAGAAGTAACATGTTTTCTCAGCCTATGGTAGAATAAAATGGCGGCGCCGTGGTTAGACCAATAACCTCGTTCTGCGTTTTATCCCAGGCAACAGCATATGGGATTTATCGTAGGCAAAATGGCACTTGAACGGATTTTCTCTGGGTTCTTAGGTTTCCCACGACATTTTTTATTTGTTCTATTTTTACCCCGCCTTTAACTGCAATGGTCATATCGGCGACAGTTCTCCTTTGGAACATATAGAAGGTGTTAACTCGCATTATTATGTGTTTCAAATGGGAAGGTGTTTGTCCTTGAGCGCTACTAGGTTTGCAGCCAATCCGAATGCTGCGGTGTTGTCGTATTGCATTCCCTCTAAGTGGTGTGTGACGAGCGGCAAACTAATCAATCTCTAATAAATATCTACTATTTGTGCTAAGACAAAATTTCAGATTTTGTAAAAACTTCTCCATGAGGAAGGAGAGAGATATGCATTTAACATAACCGTAAAACCCCCATATTTTTGGCTCAAATAGTTTTATAAGTATAGTATATACCAATATATTATAATAATGCATTGTGACGTAAGCACTGTAATGAATATCATTATTGGTTGGCATGTATGCGTGCGTGAACGTATATTTGAAATTACTCAGAACTGAAACGTAAACATTTGACATGACGTGGTAAAAGATATATGTACTTTGAATAAGCCAAAGTGTTTGTTAAATTTGATGAGAGAAAACGATACACTTCTTGCTAGTCTGGCACAACGTGTCTGGTCACATTATATCTTTGTTTATGAATGGTTCGTAATCTCTATTTACTCAAGAGAGTTCAAAGCATTATTCAGTTACTCTTCCATGAAAAAGTGTATCAGCTAGATCAATGAGACGCTATCCACCTTCCGCCCCCCAATTGAGTTAATGTGGGCTCAAATTATGCTGCAAACAGAAATAATATCTTTAAACTGACTGACGTTGAATGACTTATTTACGAAGAAATTGACAAGAAACACAACAATCCTGGGAAAACTGCGTGAGACATCAGATAAATTACAAGAAGATGACTTTTGGAAAGAAAAAGCACATAACGAAATTTTGGAACCTATCATTATAAATTTTCAGTACTCAGACGTTGAAGACAATGACAACGATGAATCATCTCTTAACCTAACATTCACAGCTATACGGATGCACCGCTGGTATTTTCGTTGGATTAGAAAAATAAGTAATTCATAAAATATAATAAACTTTAAACTAAATATTTGAAACATTTGCGTAATATACAAATATTCAAGTTGCAATTGTGATTTAAACCACTGCATTGTTATAAAACTTTGGAAAATTCATTTTGCGTTTCCTTACGTCTAGCGCCACGAACACTGGCAAGTGTGCGAGAGATAAATAGGTGGCAACGGTGAAGGCTCTATCGCATCTGATTGGCTACAGGCGAGAACTCTTCCCATTTGAAACAAATAATAGTTGTATTTTTAATCATAGGTCACGCACACACTCACACTCTCACTCATACTTCCAGACTATGGGGAAGATGAGGAATTATCTTAGTCGGAGCAAAGTCCCCACTTCCAAGGCTGAGAATCGGACCCAGGACCCCTAGCACGGCAGACAGGTGCTCTACCGAATGAGCTACGTGGCCAGTCTCCCGAAATGTGTTCCATCATCGTCTTTCCTGTTATCACTGGTCAAGGTAAGGGTTGCGGCGCTCAGGCGGCAAACTTGCTCCTGTGTCAGTTGTCTTATATAGACGAGGTATAAAAGAAAATAGAAACTTAAATTCAAGTTTCACCATATATGTTTTTAAGAATTTATTTAGAATGTTGTTTGCATACAATCTGGCTACAATTGCTGCAAATGAGAAGCAGTATTTTAATTGGAGAATGTTATTGGATCATGTAATTTACAAATATTCTCTTAAAAATCATAAATTATGGCCCTTTGGGAACTAAAAATAAAAAAAGGCAAAACTGTTATCAGCAACTATACTAAAGAACAAATAACATCTTTCAGTCCCCCTGGTTGTGAAGATAACATCAGCGACGCCAATGACATCAAGTGTTCTTCTGTATTAGTAAATCAACTGACATAGGGCTGTCACTTTTATGCACACTTATTTGATAATGATGTGCAAACAAAGAATCAACGGAATGAATCATATTAAAAAGTACCTGAAGGTGCGACAGCCTATATAGGACCAGGACCTGCCAACCCGATTGCCGGCCTCACGCCCACATATGCAAGGTAGAGGTGGGCGATCATACAACTTATACGGTGAGATGTGGTCAGCATCTCGGCACCCCCAGCCGGAACGTTGGCTTTCGTGATCAGGGTCGCTTACCTAGCGTAAGCTCCTCAATTTCCTCGCGATGCAGAGTGGGCACAGGTCCTATACGCGGGATCCATGGGTGGGATCGATCCCGGGTCAGGGAGCCAAGGCAAGATGCCTTAGCCCACTACGCCACGGCGCAGGACAATGAATAATATTAAAACAAACAATTAACATACATTTAATAAATTAACTAAAAGAGAATTTACAAAACTCTTATATTCCTTACATGTCTATATGGAGCACTTGCAGCCAGAAATTTCAGAAAAGGCTTCAACAAGTGCCAGCGCACAGCCAACGCCGAAAACAGCATCTCCCTTTTCTACCATTATTGCCACTCCAGAAGAGAAGGAATTGAAGAAGCGCCGAAGAACTCAAGGTACCAAACATTTGACGTCAGAATCTAGCATCCAAGAAAGCCAGATCAAAAGAAGTTGATTATGGAAAAAGAAACCAAAGAAAAGAGTAAACCTATTGTAAAACGAAATTGTGAGAATAGTGAGTCAAGTGATGACTTGGGTTCCAGTCCAAATAGAATGCAGTGATGAAGAAGATGCACCATATGGATTTTATAGATTCAAGTTTTATTCTCCGAAATCAGCAACCAAAGGAGACTGGATCCAATGCCAGAAATGTGGACTATGGTCTCACGAAGTGTGCATTGGTGCAGTTGGTAAGAAAATCTTCATTTGTGGCAAATGAATTTACTTAAAATGCAAAAGCACTGTAACCGCTAATAGCCCCAGGGCTGGGCGTAATAGCCCCTTTACTTCTGAGATTTCCGTTTTGTGCAACATTCGTTGTTTTGAAAATTAATTGTTCTTTCACACTGGCCGTGTGTAGGCTAAAGAATGGAAAGATAGAGTTCGACTAAAAAATTCAATGCCATAGCCGGGATTTTAACCCCGCATTTTCTGGTCTCCGTCCAGCCGCTCTAACCAATTGAGCTACTATGGCCAAGGTGCTATAGTAGCTCAATTGGTTGGAGCGGCTGGACGGAGACCAGAAGATCCGTGGTTCAAATCCCGGCTATGGCATTAAACTTTTCAGTCCATTCGTTGTTTTATCTTATCTGAACTATAGCAAGTAAATTAGGTATGTTTGTAACATACATGCTTTAAGGGATTAATAAATGCTGTTTTGCTCCATGTTTAACATAAAAATTGTTTTTTATTTGTTTTATAGCACCATAAATTTGAAATGAGCGGAATAGGCCCGCTCTACCATATAAAAAATAATCATTGTTGAAACCATAAATGAGCCGTGGTTTCCGAAATTTCTGATATAAATAACTTATCAGAGATAAATCGTACTCATATATCATAATTTTCTTCAATAAAAGCAAGTCAGTTAACTGTATATTTGGTTTTGTTTTACATCTGAAAAAACACTTATGAACACATTTTTGATACACAAAAATAAACGTGGCAAGTTTATCTAGGATTGTATTAAATTAAATTATTTATTGGAAAGAAGACAGGTAAAATATAAAATAAGCCGTGATATGTAAGGTAAGCGTGGGGAGTCCGCCTCGGTAACGTAGTGGTAGCATGTCTGTCTCACGTTCAAGAGGTCCCAAGTTCGAATCTCGTCAGGGTGAGTTACCTGGATAAGGGTTTTTCCAGGGTTTTCCCTTATCCTGAAAGGCGAATGTCGGGTAGCTCTAAGCTCTATGGATCCTGAGCTCATTTGGGCATCATTTCACCTATTCCATTCATTGTCCGATATGACTGAACGTTGGAGGACGTAAAAAGAATTGGCGGGCGAATTAG